>JBBYHM010241578.1:9434-75026 GCA_038381775.1 Adansonia rubrostipa | reverse complement strand
CTGAGATTTTGGATTAAAATGATCTCTAGATTTATTTTGAAAAATCAAACATTCTATGTCAAGCACCAAGGAGATACTGACATGGAACATTACCTTTGTAATTTATTTTAAGAAAATAGTTTTAACAAATGAATGCAAGGTGATTATCACAAAGGAAAACATGCTAGTAAGATGATAAGAGAGATAATATTGCATAAAATAAATTGCTCAAAACAAAGATGAAAAAAGGATGGACAATCAGAATGTATCTCATAATTGTCATCGATTATCTTTAATAACCAAGTTGGCAATTTTAGAAATGTTTTAGATCCACTGATTAATCAACGCATGCAAATCATTTAAAATCTTGATAAATCTAGGGAAATCTAGGTGAAAGAAAATTTAATTTTGATGATTTTCAAAAATCGAGGTTATGCTATCCCCTCAAAAAATGGGGTTGAAATATCCCCATGGATAAAGGTCTTTTCTTGGAAGGACAACCTTGAAGGTTTATCTTGACAAATTTAGGTGATTTCTTGACAAAAATGACATTTTTGATGATTCTTAACAAAAATAGGTTATTTTCGATAAAGAAAGAAAATTGATAAAAATAATAATGATAAATTTTGAAAATTGGTTCTTGCCTTGATCTAAGCCCATGGGATTTGACACATGTTCTTTTCAACTCAATAAGGTTAACCTGTGCCACTTACAGGCATTCGAATGTCTCGGAGTGTGAATTCAAAAAAATCAAGTTGTTTTAACAATTGCTAAAAGTAGGGGACAACATCAAGCTGTCCCTATTTTTGAATTTATTTTAGGCGAATTCAAAGATTTTAGGAGTTGAGTGAGGTACCATTAGAAAGGTGATTTGATAAGATGTAATGTAAAAATATTTCAAATATCCCAAAAAATCACTTTTAAGGTGGAAATATTTTTTAAATTTGGGTTAAGTGTGATGCTAATAATAGCACATGCCAAAAAAAGGGTGCAGTGGACTTTGAAAAATCATTCTAGGCCCATCTAAAAATGTTTAATTGCAAATGATACCTTTTAGGAAGGGAATTTAATGTAAAACTTTAGGGAAAATGTTTTAAAATTTAAAAAAAATCAATTGATGGGCCAAATGGCCCAAATTTAATGTAAATTGCTTATTCTAATGGTTCCAAATAGTGTTGGTTCAAAAAATCAAAACTTCTTCAACCGGAATGAAATAAGGGCAAACAAGATACCTTTGAAAAGTTGATTCAAAGCCCTTTTTGGGAAAAATATAAGGAAATTAGTGAAAAATATTTTAAGGCTTGGAAATGATTTTTTAATTTATAACTATAGTCCTATCAAAGGCAAAATAAAGGAGGAATTCTTTCGGTTTTTCAGGTTTTTTATGTCCAAGCTCGAGCCATGGAAATTCGAATGTCTATGATAGAAGGAAAAGTGTGCCATGGGCTTCATGAGCTCATTTCCTACAAGCCCAGGGTAGTTTAGGGCGATGAAACATCCCATTGACTATGCCATAAAGACAATGGACTCCAAGAAAAAAGATCGAGGCATGAAAAAATGACACAAAAAGGGCATAATTATTTTGAAAAGAAAAAACATTTTGTTTTAATAATCCTTGCATCCAAGCATAAAAAACTTGATTTTTCCCTAAGATTGGAATACTAATGCAATAGAAAACCTTAAATCCATGTTAATCCCAATTTATTGAGGTTAACATGGCCTTAACTTTAAGGGTTTTAGAAAAATAATTTTTTTACACTAAGAAAAGCATTTTGACAAAACATATGATGATCAAAAGATGATGCTCATGACAATAAACATGGTTGGCATGTTTAATATATAAAGATGATATTCAGGCATGGAAATGATGACTAAATGTGCAGATATGAGCATAACAATGCATGGGGATGATAGTTAAATGCACAACACCAAGAAATATTCTATGGAAATGATGTAAACATGCTTCAACAGAGAAGAAATGCTTTCTAGAACTTTTTGATAGGACCAAAACACATCATCAAGATGGAATAAACTTATAGTAACAAAGAAACATGATAGAAGGGTCAACAAAGCACTAAACAACTTATGTCTACCACTTTTAAGGCCACAAAATGCATAAGAATCCTAAAAATAGGTAATAGCCAGCATGTTAGAGCTTATTAAAATGATGAAAAATGCAAAGAAGTAAGTGAAAAGGAGAAATAAGAAGAAAAAAACCCAAAAGCTTTGAAGACCTTATTGATGATGTTGAGCAAAAAATGCTTTAAAATTATAGCTCACTTTTTACCCTTCCTTTGCTATGATTTCAACAAGAAAAGATTGCTAAGAATAAGCTTTAAGGTTGCTATATCAATGGAGGGGTGTTTTATAAGGAATGGTGATGGTTTTAGAGGGTTTTAGGGTGGTTTTTGGAGAGGCTTACGGATAGCTACGGGAATGAAGGTTTTAGAATGTGTACGATGATGTAAAAAATGTCTAAGTTTTTTTTTCCAGCTACACGCACAACATATCTTATAAAGGATTCACTATCAGCCCTCAAAAACCTAGGAAAAGCGGGGCGTTTGGGTCATTTGGGTAGACAAAATGCTGACTCATTATACCAAAAAGAAACCTTTTAGTATTTCATTTGCTGAGATAGCTCTAGCAGCAATAACAAACCATGAATAAACTAGTACTATGAGTAATGTCAAGCACACCATTCATCAATCCATATTTTCTCAAGAAATGCCCTTGTAACATGCTTAGTGGATTATTCAAAACTGTTAAAACCCAATGTTTAAGCCCAGAAATGAAGTTCATATGATATGTATGAATTTGTATATGATTTTAGATGATTTTTAAGGCCAAAGTCATTATCAAATCCAACTTTAAGTGTCATGGTATGAAGATGTGAAGATGGCACAAAATAGACAAATTTTGGCCTTTTGTATCAATACAACAACCTCTGTATTGATACACAAGATGAATTTGGCCTTCTAGTATCGATACAAACTTCTTGTACTGATATTTAAAGTAGATTTTTTGCCCAGGTCTTGATACCGTGAATTGTGTATCGATACTAAGCACTAAAATTTCCCCTGTATCGATACCTTATGGCCTGTATTAATATACATTCACCTAAAAACATGATTTAAGCTTGATACCAAGACCTCTTGTACTGATACAAAAGCCAATACTATTGATACTCATTATCTTGTATCAACACAAAAGTCAAGAGTATCAATACACAGTCTTGTATTGATACATGTTTTGGTTTTTGTGATTTTGATGATTTGGAAGCCTTGTATCGAGACCTATAAGCCATGTATTGATACCTACTCTTGTAAATATGGATCTAACATATCTTTGGCCTCCTTGACACCTTACCTCATCTAGGAATGACAGATGATTGACCTGTGCTTGTCCCAATAAACTCGATAATGATTCAAAAAGTGACCCTTAATGCCTTAGATGTTAGCCTGGGCAAAAGTTCAATTGTTCTTTGTTCTGTAAGAAGTCTTAGGGTAGTAAGTTATTAGATTACAAAAAAATTTTCTAACTAACTTGTAAAAAACATAGCAAAAGCAAGACAAGAATAAAAACTAATCAAAGACTTTCTAAATAGGATTATCTTGAAAGATTTTGATTAATCTTTTAGATCAAGAAACCTAAAGAACTATTCAAGATTCAAACATAATTCAATCTTGAAAAGTCTTTTGTAATTCCATGAGCTAATTACAAGATACACCAAGCCTAGTTATTGTAAGTCAAAGCTGTCCAACCATTCAACCTTATCCATATAGATGATCTAGAAAACTTTCAATAAAGATGAGACTATTATCGGAAGCTATGCTAGCAACTTAAATTTTAATAAATCTCCCTTTGGCACAAGAGGATCTTGATTCAATAATTGGATGAAGAAAAAAATAAATTTTCATTTTGTTCAAGTGGAGATTGCTTAATATCCCACAAAGCTCTGGAAGGGATATTGCCAACTTTTTTTTTCTTGGCTAAACTTTTGAGTTCAATCTTATACATATGGGAAGGCAATCATAAGCTTATACAGCCTAAGGTTAAAATTTTAATTTCTAAAAAATTAAAATTTTACCCCTAACCCATGTGAACTTATTCAAATTGAGCCTAGGTAATCATTACTTATATTAAACATATGAGCCCAGTCTCAACGTAATATCTATTAATCACCCTTATGTATGTGACCCATTAAGCCACCAGGATATTAGCAATAAGACAAAATAGCCCAATCAATAATATTTTATATTTGTAGACCAAGATTAGCATCTAGCAATGCATTATGGTCACCTAACATGCAGGGAGTGTCAATATGGTTTTAACAAGCCCTTCAATGTCTAGTATCTCAATGTAATAAATATCCTTTCATCATATATCCTAAAACTAACAAGAGCATACTTCAGTGTCTACTCATAGCTTATTCCATATTAGTATGCAACCCTATGTCTTAACTCTATAATCAACATGCCTTGGATAAGGGCTTTGAGTTAACACGAGCTAGATACATGCAAGATATATCCTCTTATATTTATTCATCTACCATATGATTCTTGCCATACCTAAAACCACCTCATCATAAGCATCTATCTATTGTGGAGCCATTCATGATAGAATCAAAGCATGACACTCTTTATATGAGATAACCTAGTGTCACAGGTCTAAAGATCACTTATACTAATGACACATAAGAGTATTCCATGACACTTGAGTGAAATACCAAATAGAACTCTTACAGTGGGTCATCTTTAGTGAACTTGCTATAATAACAAGCACCTATATGATGTCCCCAGTACCTTTATACTTCAACTTATGGGATCCATTGCATGAATCCTATGCACAAGGCTTATATATGCCAGTTTTTGTGAATTGTTAATGCTCTATCTTGACAATATGATAACCAAGAATATTTTGCAACTCTTTAAAATTCCCTTGCAAGACCAATGTGTTCCATGAGCTTTATCTACACAAGATATTTATAACAATTATACAATTACAGCTTATGGATAAAGAAATATCTTTATAACATTAATTAAATGTCATGTTTGATTACATGAAATCACTAAATGATAATGCCTTACAAGCCACAATGACTAGCTTACAGGGTCTACACCAACAATCTCCCATTAGCACTAAAGCTAGTCGCCCATATGTCTATACCTTTTATATAACGATTATGTTTCTATTAGGGCAAAATTTTAGTGAAAGGATCAGTTAAGTTCTCCATGCTGGGTACTTGTTTCATACTTATGTCATGTCTCTTTATATTATCTCTAATTATGGGATATTGCAATAACACATGTTTAGATTTGTGATGAGATCTTGGTTTTTTAACACATGTTGGAAGCTAACATCAGTACAACCCCTACCGAGGAGTTCAACCTTTCTAGACATGTCCTTCCATCAATTTCTTAGGACATAGCTCTTTCAAGTTAATGTATAGCATAGGCAAGTTTCTTTTCTTAAAGCTTTCCTTGCTAAACCTCTTTAGCACCTGACCTATGTAAGTGGATTGGGATAAGCCAGGCAATCTTTTTTATCCATCTCTATAGATCTTAATCCCTAGAATATGTGTTGCTTCTCCCGAATCCTTCATGAAGAATTGTTTAGACAAGCAAAGTTAGTGGCCTATAGCATTAGTATGTCATTTCCTATAAGTAATATGTCATCAAAATATACACCAAGAAAACAATAGCCTGTCCATTTAACTTCTTACAGACACATGGATCATTAGGATTCTTTATTAAGCAAATTCTTTAATTGCTTCATCAAATCTAATATTTCAACTCCGTAAAGATTGTTTAGCCCATATATGGACTTTCTCATGCTACACACTTGATCTGGATTTTACTTAGACAAAAAACCATTATGTCTTTTCATGTACACATCCTCTTGCAAATTTTTATTAAGTAATGCAGCATGTGCAGCTATAGTAAGCATGATCTGATTATATTTTACCATGCTAACTAGTAAAAATGGTTTTTTGGTGATTAATGCCTTTTGCTTGATTATAACCTTTTGCCACCAATCTAGCCTTATAAGTTTGCCATTAATGTCAGTTTTTCTCTTAAAAACCAATATGCCCTATGGGTTTTATCATTTCGGGTTGATCAACCAAAGTCCATATAAGGTTGAATTCAATGGCATCCATTTCAGATCTCATGGCTTTAAGCCATTTATTGGCATTAATATTAGAAATTGCTTTCTTAAAATTGTTAGGTTTAGTGTCACAGGCAAGTCATCTTGATCCATGAAAAATTCATGTCTATCTGGAGTTGCCTCATCCTACATGATTAATGAAGTAGTTATGTCTTTAAAGCTTCAAGTTAAGCATCCTACCTAATGCTTTAACCATGCACTTTGGTTCCATTGAAATGTTAATTTATGGTTCTTAAATTTCTTTAAGATTAGTTTTACTCCTATCAAACTCTTCTAGCAAAAACTTCTTTTCTAAGAAGACTAAATGTTTTGAAATAAACATCTTTTGTTAAGTTAGATGATAATAGTATCCATGTGACTCCTTTAAATACCTTAAAAATTTACATTTGATTGATTTAGCTAGAAGCTTATCAGTCGCTATTTGGTTCACATAAGCTAGACAGCCCCAAATTTAGAAATAAGACAACAATGATCTTTTACCATATCACATCTCATACGGTGTTTTATCCATGGATTTTGATGGAACCTTATTTAGAAGATATTTAGTAATTTATAAAGCGTATCCTTAAAAAAGATATCGAACGGTCTACCTTAGACATCATGGAGCAAACCATGTCCAACAAGGTTTGGTTTCTCCTTTCAAAGACTCCATTATATTATGGAGTTTTGGTTAGTGTCTATTGAAACAAAATACTATTTTTCTATCAAATGACCCAAGAATTCTTAAGTATTTTTCTCCTCACTTGGATCAAAGAGCTAGAACACTTTTTCCAGTTTGTTTTCTTACTTCAGCCTTTAACTCATTGAACTTTTCAAAAGCTTTGGACTTGTACTTCATTAAGTACATGTGCTTATACATTAAATAATCATCGATAAAGGTATAAAGTGAGAATAGCTTTGTCTAGCCATTGTAATCATTACCACATACATTTGCATGTACAGGGCCGAATAAATTACCGGCCTTTCATTTTTACCAATAAAAGGAGTCTTGGTCATCTTGCCAAGGAGATGACATTTACAAGTCCCATATGATTTAGAATCAAATGCTATTTGAGTCTCATTGACATGCCTAAGCCTAAAATGCTAGATATAGGTTTTTAATGGATCATTCCTTTTAGCTTTTCTCACATTTATGTTGAGTAAAGGCATTTCAAGATCCAACACAAATAGCTATTCTGCAATGAGGCCTATCCATGGACCATGTCATTTAAAATGATGGCATAAATTTTGTCTTTCATTCTAATTTGAAATCATCATTGTTAGTGAAGTGTGAAACTAAAATAATATTTCTTGATAGTCCTAGAACATAGAGCATTTCTTTTAGTTCTATGGTCATGCATGTAGGTAATGATAAGGTACATGTTCTGATGGCAATGGCTTTAACTTTTAACCCATAGACCATTCTTTAATGATGCTGATCGATAGACCATATCATTTTGAATGTCGTATAACTTTTGCCTTTCATTCTAACTTGAAATCATCATTGTCAATTAGTGTGGGCACACTATCTTGTCTAGGCTAATTCTCTGGCATCTGAGACTAATTAAAAGGTAATAGAATAAAATAGTAAAAATAAAAAATAAAGATGACTGCCGGGTGATATGCCATTTTTAAGGCATCATTAAAGTCATTCAGATAAGCATGGATTTGTTTCCCATCATTTTTGGCTAAGGTACACATAATTTCATTCAGGCTGTTAAGCTTTGAAAAATAATTTAAAATAATAACGAACATAAAAAATTAATTACTCAAATGCGAATCATTAAATAAAATAATGATCAAGGTGGAACCTAAGTCAAAAGGGTTTGACTAGGATAAAACCATGCAAGTTAAGAAAAAAATATTGACTAGGACAAAACCTATAAGTCAACAAATAAAAAGAGTTGACCAGAATGAAATTGATAAGTCAACATAGGTAAGGGTTGATTGGGACCAAACTGACAAGTCAACATAAGTAAAGGTCAACTGAGATAAAACTGATAAGTCAACATATGTAATGGTCGACAAGGACAAAACCAATAAGTCAACACATGAAAAGGGTTGACCAGGATGAAACAGATAAGTAAACATAAGTAAAGGCTAATTGGGACAAAACTGACAAGTTAATAAATGAAATGGGTTAACTAGGACAAAATTGACAAGTCAACACTGGTAAAAGTTTGACTGAAACAAAGTTGATAAGCCAACAATAAAAGGGATTGATCGAGATAGATCAGTAAGTCAACATAAGTGAGGGTAGAATAAGATAAAACTAACAAATCAACAAATAAAAAGGTTAATTGGGACAAAACTAACAATTCAGCATAGTTAAAGGATGATTGGGATAAAATACTCAAGTCAACAAATGGAAGAGGTTGATCGAGATGAAACCAAGTCAACAAAGGTAAGGGTTAACCGAGATAAAATCAATAAGTCAACAAATAAAAAAGGTTGACTAGAATAAAACCAATAAGTCAACATAGGTAAAGGTTGATCGAGATAAAACCAATAAGTTAACAAATGAAAGAGGTTGACTGAGACAAAGTCAATAAGTCAATATAAGTAAGGGTTGTTTGAGATAAAACTAATAAGTTAATAAATAAAAGAGGTTAATCGGGATGAAATTAACATGTCAACTTAGGTAAGGGTTAATCGAGATAAAATCAATAAGTCAACAAATAAAAAAGTTGACCAGGACAAAACCTATAAGTCGACATAGGTAAGGGTTGAACGAGATAAAACCAACAAGTCAACAAATGAAAGGGTTGACTAGGATGAAACTGCTAAGTCAATATAAGTAAGGGTTAGCATGGATAAAATTGATAAATCAATGAATTAAAAGGGTTGATAGTTAAAAAATTGACAAGTTAACATTAGTAAAGGTTAGCTGAGATGAAATTGATAAGTCAACAAATGAAAGGGGGTGTCTGGAATGAAATCAACAAGTCAAAATAGGTAAAGGTTAAGCAGGACAAAATTAAAAAGTCAACAAATAAAGAGTTGAGCAGGATAAAATCAACAAGTCAACAAATAAAAAGAGTTGATTGGGATAAAATTCATAAGTCAATATAAAAAATGGTTGACTGGGATGAAATCAACAAGTTAATAAACAAAAAGGGTTAACCAGGATAAAATTGATAAGTCAACATAGCTAAGCATTAACTGAAACAAAATTAACAAGTCAACAAATGAAAAGGGCTTACCAAGATGAAACTAACAAGTCAACATAGGTAAAAGTTGACCGAGACAAAATTAATAAGTCAATAAATGAAAAGGTTTGACTAGGATAAAACTGACAAGTCAACGTAGGTAAAGGTTGATCGGCATAAAATTGACAAGTCAACAAATAAAAAAAGTTTAGGGTAAAATTTGATGGTTGTTCAATTTGAAAAGATGAAGGCTTTACCTTTCAATTTTTAGGGAATAAGCATGATCATCATTCTCCCTCCATGTCACGTTTAACTTTCTTATAAATTATTAAATGCAAATGCATGCATAATGCAGATTCTTGAGATGTCTTCTTGTTTTAAAAGTGTGCTTTTTCTTAAAGTTAACAGTATTTTCAAAAAGTGTTGCAAGCATGTGTATTTCCTTTTAGGTAAAAGAGTTGACCTAAACCTTAATTTGAAGGTACCTTCAGAAGACGTTGTAGATGTTTCTTTTATTTTGGCAAAAAGAGCCTATGGCTGAACTTAAAGTTGAAGGCTTCTTCATATACTTGGATTTTAAATCATTAACAAGTTATAATATGTTTGTTGCACGAAATCCTTCTTTTATTTTTTATTTTAGGGATTTGAGAATTATTAAATTTTTTCTATAAGGTCACCAAATATCAAATTAATGTCTATCAATTCGATGATACAATTTTATACGGTTGGATAAGTATTTGCTCGAGGCATATTTATAAACTTTTATTGAACTCATGAGAAATATCATAACTCATTAAAAGTCCAGCACTTACAAAATGAGTTCACTTTCTTATTCTAATCTGGAAAAGAATCTACTTGATGAAAATTTCAAAATAATTTTAGCCATGAATTTTTTAATATCAAGGATAATGGACATGCTATCTTCATCATGATGTTAAGACTTTTTTGTGATTGATGATCACTATTAGGGACCTCTTTGAATGAAATAAACAAATGAATTTAAAAGGACAAATGGGGTTACATTGGTAAAAACTTGTCCTAAAAAAATTAATATAAAAAAGGTCAAGGCTTATCAAGACTAAATTTAAGTGAATGTTCCTCTCATGAGAAATCCTGGAAAGGCAAACATATTAAGTTATAACATCCTTTTAATCATCAAATACAATAGCTCGATAGGTGTTAAAAAATGCTAGTAAAAACCAAGTCTAAAAAGGTTAATTTAGAAAGCCTTTAATGAAGATCAATTCCTAAGGTTGAGGCATAAAAGTTCTAAAAGGTTATCTTGAATGGAATCAATATTTGGGCATTTAATTCAACCTTCTGCTGATATCATGAAATTTCAAAAAGTTTTGTAGAGATTTTTGAATTAGCATGAAAAGTTTTTTTTCCTATTGAGGGCTATCTTTGTCAGTTTAGAAATAATTCCAAAGGTTTTTAATTTATCCTAGACTGCCTTCTTGAGTTTTCACTCTAAAACTTCATTTTTTAATTGATTGGCCTATCATGTTCTTAAGGACTCAAAAATCATCCAAAAAGATGAATTTTTTGAATAGTCTCCTAGAAATGGCTCGATAGCTCAAATAGCCTTGTTTGATCGAAATGTACTTTATAGGTTTGTACATAAACCATGGTTCATGGTTAAAAAAAAAGATAAATAGGCCCAAATTAAATGTTTTAAGGGTAATTGAATCAAGGATTATTTTCTTCATAAGGAATTGAATCTAGCTTATCTTTCTAGATAAAGAAATCTTTATTTCTTTATCTTTTCTGTCTCTCATTTTTTTTTGCTTCTCCTTTTTTATTTATTCATCATATTTTTCTTTGTCCTTCATTTTTGAAAGAACTTCAAACTTTCTTTATTATTCATTTTGAAAGAACCTAAAATTTTTTATATTCTTCAATTAGAATATTTGAACTTTAAATTTAAACATTTTTGTTTCTTTAAATTTTACTTCATGACATTTGACTTGTTCTTCTTGCAACTTTAGAACGAATTTGCTCTTTTTGATCTAGAAATTTTGCTTCATTGTGCCTCAGTATGGTGGTTGATCCTTGATTAAGGTTAAAAAAAAAATTATCAAGCTTAAAAGGGATAGCAAAGGGATAATTTTCTATATTTATGAAGGGATAGAGAAAGAAGGCCATTTTTCATTTCAAATAAAACTATTTAAATTAGTAAACATTTTGTTAGGAAAAAGGGTTGTCTTCTTTTAGAGATCATTTTAAGGACCTCATTAACATGATGTTGCACTCAATTTTTAAAGGCTTATGTTATGCCCAACAGTTCAGATGGCTAGCAATGAATTTTGGTTCTGGTTGAGCCTTCAAGAAAAGAATCGAATTGGCATAGGAAAATCTTACATCTATATCAGGTCTTAGATTGAAAAGGTTTAATCTCAAAACAGAAAATGCTTTTGGCTTAGTTTCATTCTCATTCTTTCTAAAACAAGGATTTGGAAAAGTGTCATAAAAGTTACGGCTAAAAGGTTATCTAAATATAGGAGATCTCAAAATTACTATCATTATTCAAACATACATCGAACTATAGTTATCTGAGTCTTTTAAGAATATAACTTATTTATTCAACCTTTAAGGAATCCATAAAAGGATATTTGGGTGCAAAAGTTTACGGTTATGAAAAGTCTATGGTTAAAAGTCTAGGATAATCATATGAATGGAAGTGAAGGTTTTTTCCTTTAAAAAATTTGATCTACTGGTGATCACCTATCAAAGAAAAATTTTCAAAAATATATTCATTATCCTAGATACTGGAAATCATTATTAATAAAGCTCATATTCTATGATAGAATGCATAACAATCCAAAATTATTTCAAAATTCACCATTTTTAAAAGAATGTAGAAAGATTTAAAGTTAAGATAGGAATCGCCCTTGATTGGCATACTACCATAAGGTCAATGGTTTTCAAATCAATCGTCCCTGATAGGCATCCACCAATTTTTGATTTTGCTAGATTGGCATCCATGGGGCTCAAATTGTAGATCGGCTAATGGAACATTCAGAGGTGTATCAAGCTTTAGGTTCTCAAACTCAAAAATTCCATAAGATATGTAGTTATATCCTATCATCTCAATCATGCTTTGAATACAATCACTAAATAAGACTTAATTCTTTACTAGATTCTAGCAAGGAGGATGAATCCGAAAGCTTATTGTCTAGTAAAAAAAATCATCCAAGTAATTCAAGTCAAAATTTGTAGGAGCATATGATTTTTAGCTAACTATGATGGATACTCCAAATTATCCTATCATTAAATAACATGCATTCGTTAATCAAATCCTTCAATAGAAAATGTTGCATCCTGGCACTTGGATTTTTCTACTTCAGTAGGAAGGCTTCCTAAGCTTTGTGAAAACAGTAAAAAATCATCTAATTCTACATGAACGAAGGAAAAAGCTTGGTATGGAAAATTAATGAGGCATGGTGCACCTTTATGTTTTTCCTTTTCTTCATCCTAAACTATTTCTTGCATCCCTTTGCTTGTTTAGAATTTTGAGTTAAAAAAGTTTGTGTAAGTGTCACAGGATATAAGGATAATTCAAATGAAACGGTTGAATGATAAATGATTAGGGTTGAAGAAGCAGTCTGAATGGATTTCCTTGCTTTCTTGACTTTCTATGATACTGGCTTCCATTGGCTATGAATCACTTTCTCATCCCCACATATGCTACATTAAGGTTATTGTTTTTCAACTTGTACTTCTCCTAATTCCCTTAGAAATATTGTTATGGCATAGGACTATTTGTAAATTACTTTGGTCACGGCTTGCTTTCGCATAGACCTTTTCTTCTTATGTTTAGGGACTGTTAATTCTTTTTGTGTAGCAATTCCTGCATCTACATGAGAGGGGTCCCAATATTTATGTGGATGGCTAGTGCCAAAGTGTTTTGTGTACTTACTGGATGCATATTTTATAAACCTGCGATCTGTGCATCTTGAGCATTAACTAGTACTTCCTTGAATGCCTCGGCAGTAAGTATTGTTAATACCTTCTGGCTAGAAGGGAACTAGCTTTTTTGTTTCAAGTAGTTCCATTGTAATTTCAATTTATGCATGTATTTTTTCTTGTTGTATGGTATCTTCCATTTAATTATTCATGTTATTTCACCTTAAAATATAAAAAACTTAAATCAATTTATATGAATATTATGTATTTTACCAACATTAATCTTTATTGGCATCCTAATTTGATTGTCAATGAATGGAAAAATAATATAAATGAATGAATAAACAAATAAGAGAATGTATGAATGAGTGAATAAAGAAGAGAGTACATAGGGTAGCATTTAGTGAAACTGATTAGATGTTAGACAATTCGCTAAGTATTAGACATAGAGATTATTATAAAGGCAAGCATCCAAAAAACTTAAGTCAAAGATTCAATAGTACTGTTTTATTAATCCAAAATTCTCTAATTTATCAATTGATTGTGGGTGTACATAGCCATATATACAAGATTCGAAAGCAAAGTAACAAAAGAATTGCTCTCGTAAATATTACATTTTCCTAACTGTGCTAGTGCTTCTAAAGGGTTTTTGAAAACCTTAATCATTCATTTTTTTTAAACCTATATTCACAAAATCTGACAAGTAGCCCAAAAGTTTTCTTTGCAATCATTTGATTTCCCCTGCATTCTAATACTTCCAATACATGATCTTTTTCTTTCATGTAAACCCTCAACCATTTTATCAGTCTATTAAGCAGATTTTCCATTCAATGGACTTTATGGTTAAACTATTCTTAAATGTACTCTAATTGTGTTGATCCTTGCCTCTGAATTATCACCCATGTCTTGATTCTTAAAATACAATAAATGAAACAAATTAGTACATTATGGAAATTATGAATGCATTGATATATAAGAATGCAAACTTTGCAGATGCGTGAATGAATTTACAAGTTTCCATGGAATAAAAAAAGTGATGCCAAGAATAAAAAAACTACTTAGGAATGTAACAAATTAATGAAAGTAAAATATATGATAATAACATAGCATACACTTATTAATATAAAGAAAATCAAATCATAAGAGTAAAGTGTTACAGGCAGCCTCCCGTCTGTACCTAATTTGGTGCCTTCTAGAACCGAGTATGGCTTTAAACTAAGTGAGGCCCTTATGATTCATTGCATGAAGTTTGGATTAGACGTCTAAATAGGCTCTCGAATTGCTCCTTGAGTTTGGAATGAACTAAGGAGGTACGCTATCCTTACCCATCATAGGTTTATGTCAAAAAGGGTTCAATTCAAGTAGTAGAATGTTCTATGCCCATAACAGGGCCAACACCTTGGTGAGGCATAGGAATTTACACCCAGTAGGCTTTTCACTGGCCCAGATTGCTACCACCTTAGAAGGCAGAGCTACTTCGTCCCTTCCTAAAATATTAGGTACCTATGCCCCCCTTTGTATACATGGAAGAGAATCTAACGCATATGAATGTGTACAGTGTGTACGAGTGAACAACTTACCTTTTATGACTCGACACTTTCAAAAATAATAAAAGCACTTATTCTAAATTCCCCTAGAAATAGTGCTATTTAGGAAACAAAATAATTGTAAAAAATATGGATAATATATAGAAAAATTTCTACATAGGCCAAAAATACAATAAAAATTTGTTTTAAAAATATCAGGAATTATAGTTAAGTACCAATTGAAACCGGATTGATTAAAATTTGTTTAGTACGAGATTAATTTTAGGTCTGACCCTTAATAGAGTCGACAAGCTATTATAACATGGCCCGGATACAAATCACGGGTAGCCTGACTTAAAATGGCTGATATACCCTTTATTCTTATAAATATCTATGTATCATTATTTTCTTTTGTTTTAAGGGCCATATTGTTATTATTTTATTATTCTTTATTTTTCATACCTGGGGCCTAAGTTGTCGAGATAGATTGCTCATTGAACTTAACTTGAAAATAGTTGTTATAAAATGACCATTTTTTTAAAGTCGGCACCAATCTTATTTTGGCCAAGTGAGATTGGTCACCTATCGGAGTTTATATTTCGAGGATTGCTAAACCCTTAAAACAAACTCTGAAGTCTATGCTCATACTAGGGATCGCATGAAAGGGTCCAAAAGTCAATTGCGATCATGAGCATGGATTTACCCTCTCATGATGCCCAGCAATTAGTACCTTATTAATCACATGTTAGAATAAATTTTTATTTTTACTCAGTTTCAATATTTTATATTTAATTATAATTCTCATATTTAAAAATAAAATTTTTTGAAACAAATTTATTATTTTGAATGGGAAAATCGGGTTTTTAAAATATTTAAAAATCAAAATATCTTGAGTAACCTCTCAAAGAACCAAGAGAACTCAAAAGTTTTTATCATTCTCTATCGTACCTCGCTAGAGAACCCCTGAATACGAAAGGTTTTATGTTTACAAAAATTAAAAAATCTTGACTTTTATTTTGAAAAGGTTGTCTCGTTATTAAAATAATTCGTAGAACTCTTTGCATATTCTGGTAGGAACTTCAAATATTAATTTAACTAGGAGATATTGCTTAATTTTAAAAAATATATCTGATTTTATTAAGAATATTAATCCTAAGACGTAAAAATGATTCAACATGATGAACTTATTCCTAATGTGTACTTTCGACATAAAAGTATCCTAGTAAACACGTAGGACTTGGCACTAATGCAAAAATTACTAAAATACCCTTAGGATATACCCTCAACATGAAAATATCCTTGTTGTCCTAAGGACTCGAAAATGTTAACAAAATAGGAACCTATCCTATATATGCACCTTTGTTCTAAAAGTATCCCTATGCTTAACTAAGACTCAGTTTGAGAGAAATGAATAACATTCCTCTAGGGTTTACGTTCGATGTGAACGTATCCTAATAACTCTGATGGACCTTAAAATGATCTTAAAAGGCTAAAATAGTCCTAAATGTTCACCTTTGGTGTGAAAGTATCCCAATAAGTAAAATTACCAAAATACCCTTACGGTATTCCTTTGAAGCAAAAGTACCCTGATAACCCTAACGGACTCTAAAAATGCTCTTAGAAGGCTAAACCAATCCTACATATTCACCTTTGGAGTAAAACCTTCTTAATAAGCAAAATTACCAAAATGCCTTTAAGGTATACCTTTGACGTTAACGTATCCCGATAACCATAGCGGACACTAATATGTTCTTAGAAAGCTAAACCAATCCTAAATATTCACCCTTGGCATAAAAACATTCTAATGAGCAAAATTACTAAAATGCCCTTAAGGTATGCCTTCGACATGAAAGTATCCCAGTAACCCTAGCAGAGAGTAATACGATGATGAAATGAAAAACTTACCCTAAATATGCACTTTTGGCGTAAAAACATCCCTGTGTGCAAAATTACCAGAATGCCTCTAGGATATACCTTTCATGTGAAAGTGTCTTGATACCCTAATGGACATGAATACATTGATAAAATGACAAACCTATGCTAAATATGCACCTTTGGCATAAAAACATCTCGATTACTATATAGGACTCATTTTAGTGAAATTACCAAAATACCTTTAAGGTTTACCTTCGATGTAAAAGTATCCTGTAACCGTAATGGATAGTAATACGATGATGAAATGACAAACATCCCTTAAATATGCATCTTTGGCATAAAAAGCATCCCAGTTACCATCTAGAACTCTATTTTAAGTAAAATCACCAAAATGCCTTTAGGATATACCTTCAGCATGAAGGTATCTTGGTATTCTAATGGACACTAAAATGATGATGAAATTATGAATTTACCCTAAATAAGGAAACTAAAATCCTAAAATTTTCTTAAAATGCAAAAATTGCAATTAAGCCTTTAAACTTTTAAAAATTTTATTTTGTGCCCTATGAAAAACCAAGAGGATACAAAAGTTTTTAAAAATTTCTATACCCATACAAAAGGCTATAAGAATAATTCGTATTCTAGAGATAACGGTTTTAAAAATTTCTATACCCTTACGAAAAAATCTTATAGATAAAGAAAAGTTCATATTTTAGAACCAAGAAAATTTCAAAAAAAATACATTCAAAATTATAAAAAAAATAAAAATATTAATTTACAAAATGGTAAACATGAAAATAAAAAATTTGAAATAATTTTATCGGGAAAAATTTCGAGAGTATGATACTTGTGATACTATGACAATTTTAAAATTAATTACTATAATGAACAACCTGACACCTTATGGTATAAAATGCCAATATGAATTTTTGCTTGAATATTTCTAATTTTTCAGAGTGAGTGTCAGCATAATGCTACACTAGTATTGATAAAAATATACGACAGCCAATTTCCTAAATTTTACAAAAAATTCTTAAAAAATTTCTAAAAATGGGAAATTTGACTATGATATCATCTGCAAAGATATATTTTCAAATTTTGAAATGAAATAATTAAAAACTAATTTTTCTCTTGAATATTCGTATTATATATCCAAAATTAAAGATCAAAATATGACTTTTTCTATCACGTGAACTTTTCCCCATTTGAATATGACTAAAAAGTGCTTGAAAATGTCTTATTCATCTAAAAAAAGATTATTCCTAATAAGGGTTGCTATTAAGTTCTCAATCTTAGATATTTCAGATTATTGAAAAAGACTCAAATGAAATTGGGTGTCTACAGCTCTTTATAGTGCATAATCCCTAAAAAACAATGATAGCCCTAAATAACTCGTCACAGATCACACCATATCTTGTAAGGTTTTATCTTTCTTTCAGCAAAACCGTTCACTGCCTTAATCGGTTTAAAGTGTCTTAATGATTTACCTAATTGCTTTTCTATTTTTGCATGATACTCTTTAAACTTGTTAAAGGTTTTACTCTTACGGTGCATCAGGTATACATATCTGAACCTTAAATAGTCATCTATGAATGATACGTAGTACTCATACCCTCTTTGTGCTTTGACATTCATAAGGCCACATACGTTAGTATGCCCAAATTCTAGAAGTTATTGTACCTTTGTACCTTTTGCTCCAAAAGAATTCTTGGCCATTTTACCTTCAAGACAAGATTCACATTGGGGAAGATGTACCTCCTTTAGAGATCCTAATGGATCGTTATTCACTAATCTTTAAATCTTTTCTTGATTTTTATGACCAGTTTTTAAATGCCAAAGGTGAGCCTCATTAGAGTGAGAAGTTTTAAATAAAGATTATGATCCATTTCATGAATAAATAAAAGACTTGTTTTTACAAATCACCATAGGTTTACTAAAAACACTGAATAAAAATATTTAATTAAACAAGCAACTTAAATAAAGTTCCTCTTAAAGTAAGGAACATGAAAGTAGTCTTTTAACAAAATAAATCGAAATTCATAAAAATAAAGATGCACATCTCCCATTGCTACAGCTAGCACCACTCTCTTACTATCGGTTATCAATGAGAGGTTATTGTCAAGCAGACTTTTTATTTTCTTAAACAATTACAAAAAAACACAAACATGGTTAGTAGCTTTAAAATCAATGGCCTAAGTGTCTTTTAAATCTTCTACTAAATAAGATTCAATATAAGAAAGATTCTTACCTATCTTGCCTTTGGAAGCTAAGAATGCCTTTCAAGTCTTCTTAAAATTACCAATCTTTCCACAATAGAAGCACTTTGACTTTTTAAGGTCATTTGGCCTCTTCATCTTCTTGCTTTCAAATGTAGAAGGAATAAAAAACTTAAAAGCCTCTTGTTTCTTGGTGTATTAGCTCTTCTTTTTCTTATTCTCGAAACCAAATTAGAAGCAACTACTATATTTACCTATACCTTAGGTTAGTGCCCATCATTGAGCATGAGCTTATAGGTTATAACTCCTTTATGAGCTTAGTGAGACCCAACTCTTTGCTTGCCAGATTATACGCAACCCAAAATCCCATAAAATCCCTAGACAGAGTTTTAAACACCATCATAATCTAGGTTCATATACCGACTCAGCATCATTTTCAATAATCTCAGTAAAATACTCCATAAGTGTGAGCATATGATCCTTTGCTAGAGTTTTTATTTTTTACTTCAGTTCATTAAATTTGTGATAGTGAATTGTCTAGCTACTTGACTTGGCCTTCAAACATATCTTTTAAATTATTTATGATCTATCTAGCGGTGACATAGTTCTTATGTTGATTTTGTAAAGCACTCTACATGCCAGCCAGTATATAGTAACAAGCTATGTTATTAGACTCTCTCCATCATGTATAAAGTGAGAAAGTCTATCCATTAAGTACATTATGTGGAAGCTTAAGTTGGCACAGTTCATTAAGTACAAACTTTTGTTTCTCACAGTTAAGAATGATTAACAAATTTCTTTTTTAGTTTTTAAAATCATCTCCATTCAGTTTGCTATTAGTGAGAATTTGAATAAGAAGTATAGGTGACATTTTGAATTAAACCAAATAAATATATTCTAAACATAGCAACTAAACTCAAGCAAATATAAAACATATATTCAACAAACAAACATATAAATGTTTCTACATAAAAACATTAAAAATATGTAGCATAGCAATGGTAATTTTTAGTATCTATTGTCTTCAGCCATCGAGGGGTAATCCTAATTCAAGTAGCCAAAAACATGGATCCCATCCAATTAATATATGTTACCTTAGATCCTCTAAGGTTAAAACATATTAATAACCATTCATTTGACCACTAGTTTAACTGATAGAGCTCTGAGGGCAGGTTAATATTAAACCAGTCTTAAGTGTATAACCATTGTTTATGAAACTCAGTCCATGCACTATTTAAGTCATCAAGGGATAATCCTGAATAGAAGATGGCCAAGCATGTTTTTCACATAAGAGATCTAATCTAGAATACCGATGGCGATCGACCACCTATTGAGGGGAATGGCCAAGGCAAAACTAGTGTGAGGTTTTACCATGCTTTCATATATTGATTAATAATAAGGCTTTGAGTTTTGCTTGAAACCCTCCCTTACTCAATATTTTAAAATCATGTAAGGTTTTAATATGCATGATTAATATAAGTCTGAGTGGCATTCACGTATTTTATATGACATGTTATCAATCATATGCATACACATCAATAAAACATAGAGAAAAAAATATTACAAAAAATTTCATCTAAAACATACTTTAGGTCTTTAATTTTTGCTCCACCATAGCCTTTAAAAACTTTATCCTTTATAAGCCTGAGCCCATTGTTTGTGAGAATTTCTAACAAATAATGCCCAAAAAATTGTTAGGGTCAGAACCTTGGCTTTTTTTTACGGCCCGTATAGGCTTGGATCTACCATTAAGGTAGGTTAATTGCCTTAGATAACTACCCTAGGTGTGCAACAGTGCACAATGGTATTCGTAACACCTATATTCTATGCATAGGGCTTGCATCCCCATGCAGCATTGGCTGTGTGTTGCAACATGGCCCTAATACAAATCTAAACCAGCCTAATTTAAAATATGAGCATATCCCTCATTCCTATATTTCTATATATAACCTTATCTTTTATTATAGAGGCCATATTATTATTATCATCGTTATTTTTTATTTTTATGTTTGGAGATTAAGTTGTCAAGATGAATCGCTTACTTAACTTAACCCTATATTTCAAAATTTCCTTACTCTAAATTTATTATTTCATCTAAAAAAATTAAGTTTTAATATTTTTGAAAATCAAAATATTTATCATAACCCATCAGAGAGTCGAAGAAATATGAAAGGTCAAAACATCTTCCAAACCCATAAGAGGGCTAGAGTGAAAAGTTTTATTTTAAAAATCAAAATATCTTACGTATCGTACTAGAGGACCAAAGGAATACGAAAGGTTTTATTTTCATGAAATTTGAGAAACCTCTATTTTCTTTTTGAAATGTATATCTCATTATTAAAATTATCCATAGAATTTTTTTCACATGCTAGAAGAAATTTTATATACTAATTTAACTCAAAGACATTGCCTAAATTTTCCAAAATTTTGGTTCTATTGAAAGTAATAATATTTGTCCTAAGGCTTAGTTTCAACTACATGTAAGAAACTAAACTCTAAGAACCTGAACATGGCTGACAAAACCAAAATGTCTTCTACAGTACTTTTTATATACGCCCCCTTTTGTTTGGGCCAAAATTCAAAGTAGTGGAAGTTATCATCCAAGGTACCATTAAGGTCATTCAAAGAAACACAAGTTAAATTCTCACCCTTCTTGACTAAGATAAAGAGTTCGAAGAGTTAAAGGCAAGAAAAACCAATATTTTTGTATGTGTGTCTTGATCACGGGCCTGAGGTATCGGTATAAGGCTTTGCATTATTCAAATTCCAAGATTTTAATATTTGTATCAATATCAAGGGTGCTTGTATCATTACAGAGTTATGTTAAAGTTAAAATCATTATTTTTGGCCAATAAGTATGATACAGAGATGTATGTATTCATATAACAAGCTGGGAATCATACAAGCTTGCTAGCATCGATACAACATGCTTTGTATCAATAGCAAATTCAAAATATCGATATATTTTGGGTTTTTTGCTTAATTTATCAATACAAAGCTCAATGTATCGATACATAAGGATATTTTGGCCTAATTTGAACATTTTTCCTCCTTTCATACCATGACTTCAAAACTTGAATTTGATCATGATATTGGCCTTAAAAAGCATTCGATATCAAACATAACTTCATAAAAATCATGTGGCTTTATTTATTTGGATCTCAACATTGGATTAACACATTTTTGAAAAGCCCATTGAGCTTGGCATAAAGGTATCTCATGAGAAATCTGATTTTATGAAGGACAAAATTGAGATTGTTAGCTAATGCATGGTTTTCTTTGCCAGCAAGAATTAAGATTCATGAATCAAATGCTAAAAGGTTTCATATTGGTATAAAGACTCATCATATTGTACATGCCAAAAGTCCTATACACATTCATTGCTAGGTCATCTTAAATTTATAAAATCTAATTTTTACTCAACTAAGAAAGGGACTTTTTTGACATCAGCCACTAAAAAAGTTCTTCATGCTATCAAAAATTCTATTCCTATAGCTTCCTCTCCAGCATTCTAAAACTGTTCTAAAACCTTTTATTTCCCTAATCTTCACCCTAAAACTATCCTCCGTAGCCATTATAACCAAAAGCTTTTTCTTATCATTCTTTTCTTGCCAATCCATAACAAAAAAAAAAAGAAGAAAGTGAGCTAGAAGTTGCTAAAGTCATATTTAAGGATATACATAGAAGTTTTCAATCTTTCATTGGGGTATATTTTTCATTTTTTTCTGTTTATTTTCTTTTTTCCTCATCATTATCGTCTTAGTGAACCTCCATGTTTCAATGACCCTATTAAGGCTTTCTTGCATTACTTTGGCTTTATTTATGCTAGCTTTAGGATTTTGATGACTTTGTTGGTGCTTCAATGATGTTTTGATGATCTAGAGTGCCATATTTTTATTAACATTAAAACAAACCTCGCTCATGCATTCTTGCTATGTTTTTCTTCATTTCAAAATGTTTATTTTATGTATGAATCCTTAGCCTAGAATACTTTGATCTTGACCATGCTTAGGATGCATTTTCACTACGATTTGTTTTGATGAAATGCATGGATAGTTTGCAGTTTTGGGTGATTTTGCATGTTTGATATCTTTACTTTGTTTAGTTCATCATATGCTTGTTGAAAAGCCTTTATGATGCTTGTAAAAATCTATTTTCAAAGAAAAACCCTAAGTTAAGTCTATACTAACCTCAATAGATAGGGATTAAAAAAGATTTAAGGACTTCAATATATTGGTTCTCCAATCTTGGGAACATATCAAACACAAATGTTTGGAACCATGGTCTCATTAGGCCAAATAAATTCTATTTTAATCCAAAATAAAAATGCTTTCAAATGTTAGTTTAAGCCATGTTCCAAGCCTATCATTACTATTGGTGTGGATACGAACGGTTCGATGACCCACTCTATGAGAGCTGGATTGGTTTGTTAATTCATTACCATGGATCTCAGTGATTGGAGTTTTGTATGTCCAATGCTTTAGCATGTGACCATAAAAGACTTAACTAAAAAAACCCCTATTTTAGTATTGGTAACAAATTGATACCCATTTGAGAAATTATTTTGGAACTTAAAATGATTTTTTTAGAATTTTTTAACATTTTTCCTTAAAAGGGATTCAAATTAACTTTATAATGATACCTTATTTGCCCTTGGATCATTTCAAATGTAGAAGTTATGATTTTTTTAACCTTTACTATTTGGGGCCTTTAGAATCAACATTCTATTTGGGTGATTATAACTTATCAAATGATCTTTTGGATTTTTTAAATATTAACCTTTTGCAAAAATTTTTAAAAATTTTGGAAAATTTTATTTCTAAAAAGGTATCATTTGCAATTTAATGATTCTAAATGAGTTTGAGATGATTTTTCAAAGTTTACTACTTCTTTTTTTCTAACACTTGCTAGCAATTTGAATTTAACTTGGTTTCAAAAATTAATTCCACCTAGAAAACAATATTTTAAGATTTTTGGAATATTTTTATATTAACCTTTATCAAGTTAGCTTTCTAACGGTACCTCGTTTACTACTAGAAACCATCTGACCAAATTATAAATAAATTTGGGAAAGTGGACAGTATAATGCTATCCCCTATTTTTGCTGAAGTCAAGAAAATTTATTTGAATTTTCTCGAACCCGCTTTTCTAGCCATTCAAATGACTCAAAATATATTCAATGGTTTCCTTTGTGGTGTTTTGAGTCACAACATAAGTCCCTTTAGGTTTGGATCAAAACCAACATTGTTTTCAAAATTAATTTCCATTTCCTATTTAAAATATTTTCCATTTTAAAATTTATTTTCTTCAAAAATATCAAAAATTTTGATTTTAAAAAACCCCTCCAAATATTTTTTTTCAAGGGATATTCTAACCCTATTTTCTTTGAAAGAATACTCTAACCTTACTTTTTTGAAGGATTCTCCAACCTTATTTTCTTTAAGAGGATGCTTCAACCATGCTTTTCAAAAGTACATCAAATACTTACGTTTTCCCTTCCTCGAGCATCTTCGGACCTTCTATCAACCTTTTTATGCCTAAGACGACCACCGGATCCAAACATGTCTTAAAATTATCAATTTGTTTATTCATCAATAATTAAGGTTAATTACGAGATACATCTTGACCACCCTTTTTTTTTGTTCTATTCATTTTTAATGCAGCTTTTATTATATTTATTTATGTTTTACTAACTTGTTTCTCCTTTTGATGATGATCTACATTCATGTTTTCAAAAAAAAATTCAATTTCATTAAACCTAAGCAATGTTCTCCATTAGTATCCTTTTAGTGCTTGATGTAGAGTATCCTTTTTTAAATTAATCTAGACCTTATTTTACCGAATCCACTATGTTTCTCCTCCCTCATAGGTTCTATAGAGAGATATTAATTAGACCTTTATCAGAAAAACCTTTGTTGGGGACTTTATTTAGAGAGTTAAACTTGTAATTAGCTATGTTTTACCATGACTATCGGTTTCCCTTGAGTTTATTCATTATTTATTTGTAATCCCTTTCCTTCATTTTTTTTGCACGTAACATTTATTTGCCATTACTCTTTGGGTTTTCTTTGTAATTGATAGGGTTCCTTCTTGCTCAAGAAAATGAATACGATAGTTTCCTTAAAATGGCTATAAGGAGTGAATAAAAAGATTTGATTGTTTCCCCAACACGCCACCGTGCACTCACATATGCATTTTATTTTGAATAACATGTTTCATTTAATTCATTTTACATAAGTTTCAATTTATTTTTATGAAAATTTTTTCAATTCTAGAAGATGAACTTTTTTTTATCTGTAAAATTTTTATGGAATTTTCTTAAGTTTTGAATTTTAAATTCTTTAAATATTCATATTAACCACCATTAAATTAGTTTTTAAATTTTAATTTATTTGTTATAAATTTTAGGATTTTTCTCGTTTTCCAAATATAGAGTTTCCTACTTTGTAAAATCTTTTGAGTGATTTTTCAAAATTTATAATTTCTAAAATTCTTCTAATATTTCTATTTAATTCACATTAAATCAGTTTTTCAAAATTCAATTTATTTTATGAGTTTTTTCGAAACTTTTTTAAGATATAAAGTTTTCTAATCCGTAAATTTTTTTAGGGGATTTTTTCATGTTTATAATTTTTAAATTTTTTTAAATTTTCTCATTAAATTCATATTAAATCATCTCTTCAAAATTAAATTTATTTGATAAGTTTTGCATTTTTTTAGAAATTTTCTAGTTTCTAAAATACAGAGCTTTTCACTTCGTAAATTTTTTGGTAAGATTTTTTTAACTTTGTAATTTTCAAAATTCTTTGAATATTATTGTTTAAATCATATTGAATCAATTTTGAAAAATTCAATTTATTTATGAGTTCTGTATTTTTTTTATGTATAACAAGTTTTCCTAGTAAGGGGTTTTCTTATAAAATTTAGGAGTTTGTTATTTTTAAAGTTTTTTCTGTAAGTTAAAAATTATTTTTATTATTAGATTCAATTAAATTGATCATATGATATTTTATCTCAAATATATATTGTTTTATTTTAATAATTTAATCTTTTTAACTAATTTTTACAGTATAATTTTATAGATTACACAAATATCTTCCCAAAATTCTCTAAACTTTGATGATGACATGCATGACAATAACCACTAAAAGACAAATACAATTAATTTAGGTCACGTCTAATAAAAATAAAAAAAAATCTAATATAACGTAAAATAAATAAATAAATAAATAAAATAAGGAAATGTGTGGAAGTTGGTGGAAACTCCACCATTGTTGCTATCCTTCATTCCCTATAAATAGGGCTTTGATTTCTTCATTGAAGAGCTCCAATAATTTCCATAAGATAAAGAAAAAAAACTAAAAAAATTGAAGATTCTTAATTTTTCAAGCTTTTAAGGTAATTTTTCTTGTAAAAACTCTAATTTTTGTTAATTTCACCTTTAAATCTTCATTTTAGTGAGTTTTATAATTGTTTGAGCTCATGGATTTCATTCCATGTCGAAAGGCCAAGCGTGAAAACATATGGTCAAAGTTTATATATTTTGTTGATATATTTGATATTCATTGCATGTGTGTAGATTTTCATTATAATAATTTGTGTTTATTAGTAGAAATGATATTATCTTTATTAACATATGTTTACTCATTTATCATGCCATGTTCGTGTTCATATATTTTGAAATATTAGTGATTTTATGTATTTTCAAGTTCGATAAAATTTGTTTAGATATTTATGATATTATTTATGAAATTTCATGATGGAAAAACCTTGTTTTGGTGATATTTATCTTTCGTCTAAGCTGATTGGAATTAATGATGATGATTTTGTGCTTATTTTTGTCTTGATTTCATGATTTCTAGGTTATGTTATGGTGTTAGTAAACATAAGGACTAAATTGCAAAATATGTAAAAGTTTTTATGACTTTTCGGCTTGGCTGAGGGCTTTGTGAGCCGTGAGATCTCTGATTTACGTGTTTGTAAACATGTTTTAGGTGTTTTTAACACTTTAAGTGTCATTTTGCAATTTTAGAATGTTTAAGGACTAAATTGCAAAATATGGAAAAATCATGTTTTATAGCCAAAAGTGCTTGGCTGAACCTTCATGTATATTTTTTTCATGATTTTTGTGTTGATTTTTAGCGGCTTTGATGATTTTTTTGTGATGTTTTATGATATGTAGGGGTCAACATGCAAATTTAAAAGTTTAGTGACTGTTTTACAAAACGTCAAAGTTTAGAAATTTTGTTTCAAGCCAAGATGTTTGGTTGGATCCATGTGCATGTGTTAACTGTGTTTTTTCATGTATATTTTCATTTGTTTGTGATGTTTTATGATGCTTTTTCTATAAAGAGATTCAAATATAAATTTTGAAAAGTTTAAGGACTAAATAGAAAATTCTAGTATTTAAGGATAAAATGGTTATTTTTGTGACTTTTGAATATTTCTATTATTCCTATGGCTTTCTATAGGAGTATAGAAATTTTTAAAACTTTTCGAGTCCTCTTGGTTTTCCATGAGGTATGAAATGAAATTTTCAAAAGTTTAAGGCTAATTTTAACTTTTGCATTTTGAGCCAATTTTAGGATTTTAATTTCCCTGTTTAGGGTAAATTCATCATTTCATTATTGTATTAGTGTTTGTTAAGGTACCAGGATACTTTGACATTAAAGGTATACCCTAAGGGCATTTTAGTAATTTTACCTAGAACCAAGTCCTAGATGGTAACCAGGATGCTTTTATGCCAAAGGTACATATTTAGGATAGGTTTGTCATTTCATCATCGTATTAGTGTCCATTAAGTTACAGGGATACTTTCACATTAAAGGTATACCCATTTTGGTAATTTTGCCTAGAATTGAGTCCTAGATAGTAACCAAAATGCTTTAATGTCAAAAGTGCATATTTAGCATAGGTTTGTCATTTCATCATCATATTAGTGTCCATTAGGTTACTAAGATACTTTCACGTCAAATGTATACCCTAGGGCATTTTAGTAATTTTGCTCCTTGAGATGCTTTTATACCAAATGTGCATATTTAGGATAGGTTCACACTTTAGTATTATTTTTTACCCTTAGGAGTCATCGAGATACTTTGATATTGAAGGTATACACTAAGGGTGTTTTAGTAATTTTGCATTACAATAAAGTCTTATGTGTTTATTGGGATACCTTTATGTCAACAATAGACATTTGGAATAGGTTCATCATATTGAACCATTTTTAGGTCTTAAGATTAATATTTTTAATAAAAACCGAGTCTTTTTTAAAATTAAGGCAATCTCTCTTAATTAAATTAATATGTGGAATTCTTACCAGAATATGTAGGGGTTCTATGGATTATTTCGACAGCAAGCCACCTTTATGAAAATGAAAGTTGGGACTTTTTAATTTTTGTAAAAATAAAACCTTTCATATTCGATAGGTTCTCCAATGGTGTATGATAGAGAATGATAAAAACTTTCATGTTCTCTTGGTTCTCCAGGAAAGTAGAAAAGATATTTTGATTTTTAAAATTATTAAAATCCTATTTTCTCATTTGAAGTAATAAATTTATTTTGTAAAATTTAATTTTTGAAATATGAAAATTATAATTAAATATTAAATATTGAAATTGAATAAAAATCAAATTTAAGACGCAATTAATAAGGTATCGATTATCAGGCATCACGAGAAGGTTTATCCTTACCTATAATTATAACTGACTACGGGACCTTTTTATCTGATCTCTAGTATGGGCGCAGACCTCAGAGTTTGTTTTTAAGGGTTTCGTAACCCTTGAAATATGAACTTTAATAAGTGACCAATCTCACTAGCCAAAATAAGATCGATAGTGACTCCAAAACAAATTGTTATTTCATAATGACTATTTAGAGAAGTCGAGTGAGCGGTTCATCTCAACGACTTAGTCCTCAGACATGAAAAAGAAAAAAGTAATTTTAATAATGATATGGCCCCAAAAACTATGATATATAGATATATATATATATATATGGGAATAAAGGGTATATCCGTTATTTTATGTTGGGCTAGTCAAGATTCGTATCCCGGCCGTGTTATGATAGCTTGGCAACTCCATTAGGGATAGCTAGAAAGTCAAGCATAAAATTAATTACGTGTTAACAAAATTTCGATTAATGTTTCAACTGGTATTTAACTATAATCTGTTGTATTTTCAAAAAAAAATATTTTTGATTTATATGCAAATTTACATATATATTCCTCATAATTTTCACTAACCCTTTTGTTTCTTTTGTAGCATTATTTTTTAGGGGAATTTAGGATAGGGGTTTTTATTATTCTGTGTGTCGTTCCCCTCACACACACTGTGTACATTTATATGCATTAGATTCTCTTCCAAGTATACGGAGAGGGCATAAGTACCTGATATTTTAGGATAGGGTGAAGTAGCTTTACATTTTAGGTTGTTAGCCTCTATTTAGGCCAGTGAAAAGCCTACCAGGTGTAAATTTCAAGACTTGCCCTAGGTGTTAGCCTCATTACAGGTATGGAAAATACTCTCACTTGAATTAAACCCTTTTCGATATAAACCCATGATGGGTAAGGATTAAGGTGCCTCGTCAGTTATTTTTGGGCTCAGGGAATAATTTGAAAACCTATTTAGATGTCTAACCTAAGCCTCATGTAATGAGCTATAGGAGACTCACCTTGTTAGAGCCATATCTAGTTCTAGAAATTCCCAAATTAGGTACATACGGGGAGTGCTTATAACCTTTTACTTTTATAATTTGATTTTTTTGATAACGTTATGTTACTATTTACTTTTTATTTATTTCTCGCATTAATTTGTTGTATTTTGAAGGATTTTTCTTAATTTTGGCTTGATATTCATATCCCATGGAAACTTATAAATTTACTTATGCATCTCTTTTTAAATTTGCAAAGTTCACATTTTCATATGCTCATGCATTCATAATTTTTAAAGTACTAGTAGAAGCAATCATTTTTAGCTATTTTTTCTTTTGAATCTTGTAAATATGGTTTTTTTAATAATAGATAAATCGAAGAATTTTGGTTGGTAAAGTAGTAGTGTTGAATCATGACTTGAATTCTTTGGATTCTCGCCTCTATAATAATTTATAAGCTTGATATTTAACCAATTATTTAGCATCCAATTCATACCATTGAATATTATCTTTATACACTTATTTATTCATACATTTGTTCATTTTTCATTTTATCAATTTGTCATTCGATGATAATCACATAAAGATGATGATAAAGATTAATGTTAAAAAGATACATATATATTCCCGCAGACCAATTTAAGTTTTTTCCATTTGAGGTGAATATATGGAATTACAAGATAGAAAAATGAGAGATTACCAAAATCAAGATGAGTAGAAATAAGTCTAAAACAATGAAGGTAAATGGGAGCTGCAAATACTCCAAGCCATTCAAGGAAGTAAATAGATAAAACATTTATGGAGGAAAGGTCTCCACAAAAACAAAGCCTTAGCCAAAAGAAAATTACAAATAATCCTGTGTCATTTTATAATTCAATATCTTACCAACACTTCTACAGAGGATTAGGGATCAAGTTGAATAGTAAGTACCTTAAAGTACTTAATTTTTATCATGCCAACACTTCTGTCGAGGATTCAGGGAGTACTAATTGAAAGCTGATTACCTTAAAGTACTTAATTTTTATCATATCAACACTTTTGCCAAGGATCCAAGGAAGTATAAGTTTAAAGGTAATTACCCCAAAGTACTCAATCATTAAGGAAGTTAGTCCAATAATACATAGTAATACTGATTGAAGGAGCAACAGGTAGCATATGTGAGACAAGAAAGTTATCATGTTGTTAAATGGAAACAAGATATTGCCAATGGAAGTTAGGATAATAATGAGTTACAAAAATAAGGAAATCAATTCAGACCGTATCCTCACCGTAAGCCTTTCAATGTTTAGCAACCTGAACAGGTTATCCCTATACCTCACAGCCTTTCATACAAACTTTTTTAATCTGGAATCGACTAAGGCAAAAAGACCCAGGAGAAAGTTCAGGCAATTCTCAGAAGCTAAAAATAAAAAAGAGGAAGGTGTATCATGCCCCATTGATTTCCTACTTTGAGCTTTTTCCTTTACTTGTTCAAACTTAGATGATCTCTATCATTCCAATAAAGCCTAGAAACATTCTTGCCCAAAGTCGTATAATCTGAGCGTCAGGACGTAACATTTTTATTTAAGGATTTCATCAACCAATGCATGTTGTTTAATGTGAGGACAATTTAGAGTATTAAGCATGGTTGACTAGGGGATCACATGTTGCTGCAAATTTTGACTTGAATTGCTTGGATGATTACTTACCATGCCATGAGCTTTTGGATTCACCTTATTTGCAAAAGAATTTGGTAGAAAGTCATATCAAGTTATCCTCACTGTATGATTGAGATGACAAGAAATAACCAAGCATCTTGTGGAATTTTTGGCTTTGAGAACCTAAAGTTCGATACACCTTCTAATGTTCTACTAGCCAATTTATAATTCTATCCCCAAGGATGCAATAGCAAAATTTTGAAGTTAGTGGATACCTATCAAAGATGATTGGTTTAAGGTTTATTGACTTTGTGGTGGTATGCCAATCAGGGGTAATTTTTGTCTTTATTTTAAAATGTTGTACATTTTTTTAGAAACCGTGCATTACGAAATGAATTTTGATTTGTAAATAGTTTATATACTATCATCGACCATGTGTTTTGTTAATAATGACTTCTAATATCTAGGATAAAGAGAACATTTTGAAATTTTTTTTTCATTAGTAGATGATCATTGTTAGATTGATTTTCTCCGAAAGGTCCTTTACTTCCACATATATGATTATCCCAGACATTCAGCTATAGACCTTTCATCACCAGAGACTTTCCACATCTAAATGTTCTTTTCTATGGACTCCTTAAAGCCCAAACAATTAGGTTATGCTCCAAAAAGATTCAGATATCGATAAATTATAAAATATGTAATTTTTTTATGACATTTTAGCTTGGTCGAGGGCTTTGTGAGCCATGAGATCTCTAATTTATGTGTTTGTATACACATTTTAGGTGTTAAAAACACTTTAGTGCTCATGTTGTAATTTTAAAAAGTTTAAAGACTAAGTTGTAAAGTATGGAAAAATCATGTTTTATGGCTGGAAGTGTTTAGCCAAACCTTCATATATATTTTTTCTATGATTTTTATGTTGATTCTTAGCTGTGGCCTTTTGTAAGGGTATAGAAATTTTTAAAACTTTCTGTATCCCCTCGATTGTTCTAGGGTGCAAAATGAAATTTTCAAAAGTTTAAGAGCTTAATTGTAATTTTTGCATTTTATGCCAATTTTAGGATTTTAATTTCCCTATTTAGGGTAAATTCATCATTTCATCATTGTATTAGTGTTTAGTAGGGTAACAAGATACTTTCATGCCTATGGGATACCGTGAAGGTATTTTGGTAATTTTACGTAAAATCGAGTCTTAGATAGTAATTGGGATGCTTTTATGCCAAAGGTGCGTATTTAGGTTAAGTTTGTCATTTCATTATCGGATTAAGTGTCCGTTAGGGTACCAAGATGCTTTCATATCGAAGGTATACCTTTAGGACATTTTGGTAATTTTGCCTAAAATCAAGTCCCAGATAGTAGCCGAGATGCTTTTCTGCCAAAGGTGCATATTTAGAATAGGTTTTTCATTTCATCATCGTATTAGTGTTCGTTAGTGTTACTGAGATACTTTCACGACGAAGGTATACCTTAGGGGTATTTTGGTAATTTTATTTTGCGAAATTCTTTTATGCCAAAAGTGCATATTTAGGATAGGTTGACATTTTTAGAATTATTTTTGAGCCTTTAGGGGTCACTGGGATACTTTCATGTCAAAGATATGCCCTAAGGGCATTTTAGTAATTTTGCATTAGAACAAAGTCCTATGTGTTTAGTGAGATGCTTTCATGTTGAAAGTATACATTAGGAATATTTTTGTCATATTGAACCATTTTTAGGTCTTGGATTAATAATTTTATAAAATCAAGTATTTTTTAAAATTAAGGCAATATATCTTATTATTTAATATGTGGAATTCCTACCAAAATATGCGAGGGGTTCTATGGATTATTTTAATAATGAGACACCTATTTCAAAATAAAAGTCGAGATTTTTCAATTTTGTAAAAATAAAACATTTCGTATTCCATAGGTTCACCAGCGGGGTATGATAGAGAATGATAAAAAGTTTCATGTTTTCTTGGTTTTCTGAGAGAGTATGGAAGATATTTTTATTTTCAAAAAAATATAAAAATTGAATTTTCTCACCTAGGATAATAAATTTCTTTTGAAAATTTTAATTTTTGAAATATGAAAATTATAATTAAATATTGAATATTGAAATTAAATAAAAACCAAATTTATGTTAACACGTGTTAATAAGGTACTGATTATCGAGCATCACGAGAAGGTTGATCCTTAGTTATGATTGTAACCGACTCCTGGACCTTTTCATGCGATCTCTAGTTTGAGTGCAGACCTTAGAGTTCGTTTTTAAGGTTTTGTAACCCTTGATATATGAACTTCGGTAGGTAAAAAATCTCATTGGTCAAAATAAGATTATGGTGATTCTAGAAAAACTGGTCATTTGTTAATGACTATTTAGAGAAGTCAAGTGAACAATTCACCTCGACAATAGTCCCAGACATGAAAAATAAAAAGATAATATTAATAATGATATGGACCCAAAAATTAAAAAAAAAATAATGCTATATAGATATATATATATATATATGAATAAAGGGTATATTCGCCATTTTAAGTTGGACTAGTCAAGATTCATGTCCAGGCCATGTTGCGACACCTATGCTCCAATGGTGTTTATTTTATCCGAATAGGCATAGCAAAATACATCTACGTGAATCAAACCCATTTCACCAAGCCTGTGATGGACCTAGGATCGAAGCGCCTTGGCTATCCCTATCGAACAAAAGAGCAATTTAAAAACCTTTTAGAGTCAACTCAACCCCATATAGTTAGCCAAAAGAGCCAAACCATGTTAGGCCATACAAAAGTGTTGCTAGATCGATTGGTGAATAAGACACTTGGGGAAACACTTCTTACCTATTACTCCTTTTTATCATTTTTTATTGCATAAATGATAATGAATGAACATTATCACCAATGCCTTCTCTCTAACCTCAAATTATGTAATCTATTGTAATGACACATAAGGGCATGTTGTTATGCTGTTCGACTGATGGCTAGCATCTTTTTCCTTTAATATGAGATAATATTCAAATGTTGTCACTAAACATTCATTTTAAGGCCAATATCATCTCTCAGGGAATCAAACCTATTCGGATTAGTCTTTATGCTGCCAAACCAATGGCTTAAGGCCCATCAATCATTAGATAATGATAAGCAAGTACCTAATGTCCTTAAAGGCATTATGCTGTTTCATTAGGGGCAAACATCTGAACAAGTTATCCCTTGTCCAATGGATAACTTGACATTAGCTTGTATCTGTATGGTGATGAACAAATTGTCACTGTCTTAAGCTTTGATCTTTATCCCAATGGGACACTTATATTTTAGACTTTTTGGTATGATATCTAGATAAGTCTATGTTTGATGGGCAAAACATCTATAACCATGTTTTTCCATGCTCGCCTCATGGCATCGTAATGCCATCAGGTATTTTTATTCTGTGATTTATTTCTTGTCTTTAGTATGTTACTATCTTAGTGTTTCTTTTATTGTTGTCCTTGCTACATGCATTATGCCATTTCATCTCAGGATAGTTGGCTTCAGGCACAGTGTCTATAGACAAGTATCTTACCATGGCATAAGCATTAGATGAAGGTGTCAAAGATTTTGAGACAATTAAGATCGAGTCAAAAAGGGAATAAAAAAAAGGTGGGGATAACCTTGGGCCTAGATATACTTAGAAATCCTAGAACGGGTTGAAATGATTTTTAGGCAATTCAATTTTAGGAGTTTAGAGATGCATTTGAGATGAGACAGTAAGGCAATCTTTGCAAAAGATTACTACGTGCTTCAATATAATTTTGGAATCTAGCATATTGGTGTTTCACTTTCAACAGGCATGATCTGGTCCCTACAATAGAAAAGTATGCAGCAATGCTTATTATCAGAAGGGCCCAATTTAACAAAATTTACTCTAAGTTGGCCAAACCTATGCTACTCAGGAAGAAGTTAACCACTATGCTCGGAGTTAGAGAACACTAGGTAGACTTATATTTAGTCAAACCAGGGAATAGTGCATGTATCTCATGGGAGAGTTTAAAATCTAGTATGAGTACTCTGTCAGACAAAAACAATATTTGGGATGCTTTTACATTAGCCATCTATGGTATAATCATTTTTTTAAGGGCTTTGGGACATATAAAAGTGGTCGTGGTAGATATTTGCTTAAAACTAGGTTATGGTATCAATCCTGCTCCTACCATCTTAGCGAAGACTATCCAATCCTTAAATTTTAGAGAAAAGAAGGCAAAAGACATTTTATCAGATGCTCATCAATGCTTTATGTATAGCTCCTCAGTTATTTTGAAGTAAGAGGCCACTATAGCCATACTGTAGAATTTTAGTCTTTTCATTAAATTCTTAGAAAAACGTGGTTGTAACATACCACCAAAGATGCGAAAACCCTAAGAATGATATCCTAAAATCCCCGAATAACAATTTGGATCAAAGTCTAGAAACCCAAAAAAATAATAAGAAATAAAATAGGATTCTTGACCTGACAATTTAAATACAAAACACAAACCAAGAATACGAAGAAAATAGGAAACTTAACCCAATGCTTTAGTATCAATTGCAAACCAAGAATATCTAAAGTTGAACACCATAAGATTAAACTGAACTTGATAAGTTCTACTAGAGTCCAAAAAAAAAACTCAAAAAAATTTGCCTCACTGAGAAGACTACTTGTATTAATTATATAAAGAAAAATTGAAAACCAGTCTTACAACTACAATAAACTATTTATAGCCAAAAGACAAAACCTAAGACATCTTAACAAACGAAACTCCTATAGGCCTTTAAACGGCCAATTAAAATGTCAAAACAAAGCCCCAAGCCCAGGAACTAGTGTCCTACACATAGGCCCTGACATAGATACTTAAAATAATTAAAATAACATGTGACAAGCATATACTGCTTATTAAAATGGTCTAGCCCATAAGTAGACTAAAGATAAGCCTGAATATCAACATTTGGCCTAATCATTAAATAACTTGCTCATAAGCCTAAAGCAAGTTAATTAAGCGTGACTGATTGAAGCCTACTTCCTCTTTGAAGTCCACATCCATGCCATCTTTATCTTCAGCTTATTGTATGAATAGTTTCTTGATGAATTCCTACATAGCTTTTTGTAGTTGTTTAGCCCAGGCTCATGTAAGAGGTCCATTCAGCAATTGGAAGTCCTTCGAAACATCATCTATGTTGTCCTTTGGAACATCCTCTATGTTGTCTTGTATTGGCTAGATCACATCATTTCCTCATTCCTCAAATGTATTCATCCTCAAATTAGCACCTACATCAAAAGAAGAAAAATTAAAAACATTAAATGTAGAACTCACTTGATACTCACATGGCAGATCAAACTTGTAGGCATTGCCATTAATCTTTCCAGGACTTGGAAAAGTTTATCTCCATACGGTTGCAGCTTGGATTTCCTTTATGTTGGAAACCTCTCTTTCCTCATGGATACCCATACCAAATCTTTAGGTTTAAAGGTCATAAGTCGGCATCCCTTATTAGCTTGGGTAGTGCTTTTTTTTATTCTTCTTCTCAATATGGTATCGTCCTTGTTCATGGATCTATTTCACCAAATCAGCCTTCCTCTTTCCACTTAAGCTAGCTATCTCTTTCATAGGTAAAGGTATCAAATCTAATAAAATCAAAGGTCTAAAACCATAAACAACCTCAAAAGGAGAAGAACCGATGAAAAAATGAATAGAACAATTATAAGCAAACTTAAAAAGAGGAATACAATCTTCGCAAGTTTTCAACTTCTTTTGAATGGTAGATCGTAGCAAAATTCTTAAGGCTTGATTTACTACTTTGGTTTGCCCATCAATTTGGGGATGACAAAGGGTGGAAAACAATAATTTGATTCCCAATTTTCCTTACAACACTCTCCAAAAATGACTAAAGAATTTAACATCTCGATCACTCATAATTGTCATAGGAATTCCATGCAAACAAACAATGTCTTGAAAGAACAAACCAGCTATGATTATAGCATCCTCAATTTTATGGCAAGGAATAAAATAAGCCATATTAGAAAACCTATCAATAATCATAATTATTGAATCATTCCCCTCTTGGTTCTATACAACCCTAAAATAAAGTCCATAGACAAATCTATCCATGGTCCACTAAGTACAGGAAGTGGGGTGTATAAACCATGAGGTATTGTCCTAGACTTGGCTTGTATACATGAAATACAACAAGAACAAATTCTCTGAACATCCTTACACATTTTTTGGCTAATAAAAATGTTCTTGCAACATGGCCAATGTCTTATGAACCCTAAAATTCTTCACCAATCTGCCTTTATGAGACTCACTCACAAGTGATTCTTTTAAAGAATAAGAAGTCACACAAAATTTATTCTCCCAAAACAAATAACCATCATGCTTATAAAATTTGCCAAAAGTAGAATTTCATATGCCTTATGCACATTTGAAAAATTAGGATCTTTACATATAATTCTTTGATATACCTAAAACCCAATAACTTCACATAGAGTGTAGATATTAGGGCATACGTGCATGTTGAAACATTAGCTACAACATTGTCTTTCCCTTGTTTATACTGAATGATGTAAAGAAATGTCTCAATGAACTTTACCCACTTTGCATAGCGACAATTCAATTTATCTTGACCCTTTAAGTGCTTCAAGGATTCATCATCAATGTGAGTGACATATTCTTTAGGCCAAAGGTAATGTTACCATGTCTCTAGAGTCCTCACCAATGCATACAACTCCTTGTCATAAGTTGAGTAGTTCAAAGTGGCTCCACTTAGTTTCTTATAGAAAAATGTTGTGGACATTTTTCTTGCATAAGATAGCACCAATACCTATCCCTGAAGCATCACATTCAATCTTAAAAGTTTTATTGAAATCAGGCAATTATAATAAAGGAGCATAACATAATTATCTTTCAACAAATTAAAGGCTCTTTCATGTTCCTCTTCCCATTTAAAGTTCACATGCTTCTTAATTATTTCTGTTAAAAATGGAGTAATGGTACTAAAGTCCCTCACAAAATGTTGATAGAAGCTGGACAACCCATGGAAACTTCTTATTTTAGTCATAGATTTGGGCACCAATCACCCTTTAATTGCCTTTATCTTTTTTGGATAACTTCCCACCTTTTGCACTCACAATAAATCCATGAAAAATAACTTTTGCCACACAAAAAGAGCACTTTTTCAAATTAGCATGCAACTTTTCCTTCCTAGGAATATCTAGCACACATTTTAACTTATTCATATACTTATCTAAACTTTTGCTATACACTAGAATGTCATTAAAATATACAAGAATGAACCTGCTAATGAATGCATGCAAAATACGATTCATCAATCTCATGAATGTGTTAGGTGCATTAATAAGACCAAATGGCTTAACTAACCACTCATGCAACCCATGTTTGGTCTTCAAGGCAATTTTCCACTCATCATTCGATTTCATTCTAATTTGATGGTCTCTACTTTTCACATCAATTTTAAAAAATATGCAAAAACCATATAACTCATTTAGCATATCATCTAATCTCAGAATAAAGTGATGGTACTTTATAGTGATTCTATTGATAGCTCTGCAAGCCATGCACATCCTCCAAGTTCCATCTTGTTTTGGAACTAATAACACAGGTACCGCACACGGACTCATGCTTTCTCTCACATGCCTCTTTGCCAATAGCTCTTCAAGTTGCCTTTAGAGTTCTTTTGTCTTTTCAGGATTGCTTCTATGTGCTGGATGATTGGGAAATGCCGTACCAAGGATGAAATCAATTTGATGTTCAATTCCTCTAATTAGTGGTAATCCCTTTGGAACTTCTTCTAGGAAGACATCTTCATATTCATATAACAAAGAAATGGCAACACTAGGCAAAGAAGGGTTAAGATCATTAGTGTCAAAAAAAGCCTTTTCGTACATAAGTACAATCAATGGCTTTTGAGCATAAAAAGCACTTTTGTACTCTTTCTTTTTTGCATACAAGCTTCTATTTTTTACCCTTGTTGTCAGGTTTTCTTCTTGCTCATTCACTCTAACCTGCTCTTCTAACACTCTTTTTTTTATTTCAATATCATCTTTCCTGTTTTACTCATTACTTACACTGTTTTCTTTTTCATTACATGTGATCTCACTTGGGTTCCCTCTTTGTTTATTTTAATATTCATACACCTCATTGGGTGTCATTGGAGTAAATGTTACACGTTAACCATCTCTCTAAAAAGAGTGCCTATTCTTGAAACCATCATGGATTACACGTCTATCATATTGCTATGGCCTTCTTAATAAGATATGACTTGTACGCATAAGTACAACATCACATAACACCTCATCAGAATATTTCTTTATTGAAAAGGAAACAATCACTTGTTTATTCACCTTAACCTCCCCACATTCATTTAGCCACTATAGCTTATATGGCTAGGGATGTCTCATGCATTGCAATCCTAACTTCTCCATGAAGGTAGTACTAGCTATATTGGTACAGTTACCTCCATCAATGATCAAAGTACATAATTTATTGTTCATGTGACAACGAGTATGGAAGATGTTCTCATGTTGCTCTTTATTTCCATCCTTCTTCTTTTGAAGATTCAAAACATGCCTAACTACTAAGGCTTTTCCATAGGCCATATAGTCTACATCATTTTTTTCTTTTTTGGATGAAAAAGAAGAATCTTTCTTACTTTCATCATCAGTCACCATTATACCATTGGCTTTCGTGACCACAGCTCTCTTGTTAGGACATTGAAAATTTATATGAACTATTCCCAAACATCTAAAACACTTAGTATCACAATATCTATTAGATTGGGAAGAGTTGGTACCTTTTTTTATCGCTGACTGCCTTGCCTTTATTTTTATCCTTGTTTTCTTTAAACTTGGCAATAGCTTTGTATTTTTTAGTTTCACTCCAATGCATATTCCAAGAAAGATTGGAACTCGAATTTGATGAAGTAGACTTGTATGCCCCTTTGAACTTAAGTTGCCTCTCCACCTTCATAGCATATGCATCATGTCTTCAAACTTCACATAATGATGCAACTTAATCACATAGGTTATCTTCTGATTCAAGCCACTCAAGAAATGTGCCATGGTTACCTTTTGGTCTTCTTCCATATTAGCTCTAATCATGGTAATTTCCATCTTCTTGTGGTAGTTGTCACAATGTCGTCTAGATATGAATCCGAACCAAGCCTGACGTAAATGGCCTTCGTTCCCATATTTATTAAATTTATTATTATTTTATATTCTCTTCTTTTTATAGGCTATATCATTATTAACATCTTCTTATTTTTAGGGACTGAGTGGTCAAGATGAATCGCTAACTTGACTTAACCTTAAATAGTCATTACAAAATGACTATTTATTTGGAGTCACCACCAATCTATTTGGGTTAGATGAGATTGGTCACCTACCAAAGTTTGCATTTCGAGGGTTATGAAACCCTAGAATACAAACTCCAAGGCCCGCGATCATACCAGAGATCATATAAAAGGGTCTGAGAGTTAGTTACAATCACAAGTACTCATGATGCCCAAAAATTTATACCTTACTAATTACAAGTTAACTTGAATTTTAATTTTTATTTGGTTTCAACATATGGCATTTTATTATAGATTCCTAAAATAATAATTTTTTTAAGATAGATTTATTATTCCATTAGGAAGATCGAGTTTTCAAAATTTTGAAAGTCAAAATCTCTTTCACACTCCATCGAATGACTAATGGAACTCGAAAGCTTGTTATCATTCTCTTTTGTATCCTAACAGAAAACTAGGGGAACACAAAATTGTTTTAAAATTAAAAATATCTGTTGCACCCCGGTGGAACGCCAGAGGAATGCAAAACTTTTTAATGTTAGTTTTTTAATTTATAAAATCCCAACTTTCATTTTGAAAATGATATCTTAAATTAAAATAATCCGTAGAATCTATCTTATATTTTGGAAAAAATTCTACATATTATTTTAACTCGAAGACATTGCCTTAATTTCCTAAAAAGAAAATTTATATTTTATTGAAAATATTATAAAACTTCCTAAAACTCAATAATAATATAAAATTATGCGTCTATTCATAATGTGTTCCTTAGACATGAAAATATCCTTGCAATCACATAGGACTTGGTTCTAGCGAAATTATTAAAATGCCCCTAGGGTGTACCTTCGACATAAAAGTATCTCGATACCCCTAATGAACACCTAAATGACCTTAAAAGGCTAAATGAATCCTAAACGTCCACCTTTGGCTTAAAATCATCCCGATTAAAAAAATTACAAAAATACACAGAAGGCATACCTTCGACATGAAAGTATCTTATTACCGCTAATGGACACTAATATGACCTTGGAAGGTTGAATGAATCCTAAACATTCACCTTTAGCATAAAAGCATCTCGATGAGAAAAATTATGAAAATGCCCTTGGGGTATACCTTTGACATGAAAGTATCCCGACACCCCTAATGGACACTAAAATGACCTTAGAAGGCAAAATGAAACCTAAACATTCACCTTTGGCATAAAAACATCATGATGAGGAAAATTATGAAAATGCCCTTAGGGTATACCTTCGATATGAAAGTATCTCGGTATACCTGAAGGACACTAAAATGGCCTTGGAAGGATAAATGAATCCTAAACATTCACCTTTGGCATAAAAACATCTCGATGAAAAAAATTACGAAAATGCCCTAAGTCTACCTTCGACATGAAAGTATCCCGGTGCCCCTAATGGACACTAAAATGACTTTTTAGGCTAAATGAATCCTAAACATTCACCTTTGGCTTAATAGCATCCAGTTGAAAAAAATTACAAAAATGCCTCTAGGGTATACCTTCGACATGAAAGTATCCCGATACCCCTAATGGACACAAAAATGACCTTGGAAGGCTAAATGAATTCTAAACATTCACCTTTGGCATAAAAGCATCCCGATAAGAAAATTTATGAAAATGCCTCAAGGGTATACCTTCAACATGAAAGTATCCTAGTACCTCCAATGGACACTAAAATGATGAGAACTGGACGAACCTATCCTAAATATGTACCTTTGGCATACAAGCATCCCGATTACTATCTTGGACTCGATTTTAGGAAAATTATCAAAATACCCCTAGGGTATGCCTTCGACATGAAAGTATCCCAGTATCCTAATGGACACTAAAAAGACCTAATGTAGATAAATTTAGCCTATGTGGAAAAGCTAAAAATTTAAGTTTGACTTACAATGCAAAATTTGCAATCAAGCCTCTAGATTTTTGAAAATTACATCTCGTATCCTTCGGAGAGTCAAACAAGTATAAAAAGTTTTAAAAATTTCTATATCCCTATGGAAGGCCATAGAAATAATAAAAATCGCTAAAACTGATGAAATGTACATTTTGCCCTTCAATATGAAAATTTACTATTTAGTCCCTACACTTTTCTAAACTTTCATTTTGGTCCCTACATAATAAAATAACCTAGAAATTATAAAAATCATATGAAATTATGCATGAAAATGCAGCCAGTATATCGACAAAGATTCGGTCAAATACCTTGCCCAATTTTTTTTACAATTTACAAAGCAACTGCTGAACTTTGTAAAATTACATTTTAACCCCTATATAGTAAAGTACCACAAAAAATCATTAAAAATCATCGAACCAGCAAAGAATCAATACAAATATCGTGGTAACAATATGCAAGAAGGTTCGGCCAAGCATTTTTAGCCATAAAATATAATTTCCATATTTTTGTAATTTAGTCCCTAAACTTTTTAATATTTATAAAATAACCCCTAAAGTATTAGAATTGCCTAAAAATTGTTTACAAATACACAAATTAGAAATCTCATGGCCTACAAAGCTCTCAACCAAGCCAAAAATGTTAAAAAAAGACTTATAAAATTTGCAATTTAGTCCCTATGCTTACTAATATTACAAAATAATCTAAAAATCATGAAATCAAAATAAAAATAAGTAGAAAATGATCATGAACAATTCCAATCAGATTTGGCCAAGATGAAAAAAATGAAATACATACATGCTTTGACATAAAAACCATGGAAATAAGTATAAATAATTCTCATCAAACTTAAATCAAAGTAAAATCATAAATTAAATATAATATTATTCTAATCAATATATCAACATCACAATAACATGAAAGAAACATGAACATAAATACAACAAAATCAAAATCATAATAACAAGAATAATAGTACATATATATATATATACAAGATTTAACTAAAAAAATAACTAAAAATACAAAAAAAAAAATTAAAGCCACCATGTTTAGCCTTTCAACATGGATGAGAATTCATGAGCCTTAACATGATTTTGGTTTATGAATGAGGATGAAAATGAATCAAAATGAAGAAAAGAAAAGACAAGTGTGATACCTTAAGGAAAAACTTGAAAAACTAACTGTTGTTTTTCTCCAAGCTTTCTCTTTTTTTCTTTTTTTTTCTATAGCCAAAAAACCTCCTTGAAAAAAAAAATCCTCTATTTATAGAGGAAGGGGCGGTCATACTGCTGCCCCAAATTGGAGCTGCTGAATGGCCCCTAATTTCTTCTTTTTTTTATCTTTTTTATGTGAAGATGGCTTATTAGGTTGGGAATAATAAATATTGTGTCATAAGTCCACGCTCTTGTTATCTTTTCTTACAAGTCACTCTATTGTCAAGCTCATGATGAAGTTGATCAGCTCATGTAATGGGTAATTGGGATGTAACCAACTTGGTTAGAAAGTAATTGGATGAGAAAAAAAGCTAGTTAGCATGTAAGTAGTTGGAAAAAATAAATAAAATTAAATTAAATAAAATTTCCAAAAATAAAAATTAAACTGGATTTAATGTTAATTGATCATAGGCAAAATTTTAAAAATGAAATGGTGCAAAAGATCTTGATTGGAGGTTAAAAACTCGTAAAATTTTACGAGAAATGCCTTAGTGCAAGAAAATTGACATATCTGAAAAAAATTCAAGACCCATGAAATAAATTAAATTTTTCAAAACTATTTTAATGGGAGTTAAATGAAAATATTAGATGAATTTTAAAAATTTTAAACTGAAGAAAATTCCCCCAAACACATTTATGAAATAGAAAACTCGATTTTTCGAAAACAGAAGAATTTCAAGAAAAAAAATCAAAAGTCATGGAAATGAATGAATTTTTGAAAACTAAATTAAGGTGAATCAAATAATACTATTTGATGAATTTTAAAAATCATAAACCAAGAAAAATCACCCCGAAAACATTTACGAAGTAGAAAACTCTATAGTTCAGAAATAGGGAATTTAAAGAAAAAAAATTCAAAACTCTTGAAAGGGAATAAATTTTTGAAAATTGAATTAAGGTGAATCAAATAATAAAATATAATGAATTTTAAAATCATAGACCAAGAAAAATCACCCTAAAAACATTTATGGAATAGAAAACTTTGTATTTTGAAAATAAAAGAATTTCAAGAAAAAATTCTAAACTCTTGAAAATAAAAGAATTTTTCAAAACTAATTTAATGTGAATCAAACGATAATATTGGATGAATTTTCATGTTTGAAACTCGAGAGGATTCCACCAAAAATTTTATGAGTAAAGAAAAACTCATATTTCAATACTGAGAAAAATTATGAAATTTCATTGACACTGAAGTAAAACAAATTCAAGACCACATATTATTTAACATTAATTTCCAAAGTGAAGAAAATGAACATGTAAAATTTTAAAAATAAATCAACAAGAACTAAAAGTAAAATTCACGAGCATGATACTTGTAAGACTATAAAATTTATAGTTTGACAATTCATGGTAGAAAATGTCAATACATATTTTTCCTTGAATATGTATGATTTTTTAGGGTGCATATTGGCATAAATACTATACACGTATTGGTATAATTATACGTCGGTCAACTTCTAAGTTTAATGAAAAATTCTCTAAAAGTTCTTAAAAATGGGAAATTTGACCGAGATATCTTTTGCAGAAACAAATTTTCAAAATTTTGACAAGACAAGATAAAAATGATTTTTTCTTAAATATCCATTCTGTAAACTTAAAATTAGAGATCAGAATATGACTTTTTTATCATGTGAACTTATGATTATTTAAATTATAACTAAAAAGGTCTTGAAAATATCTTGTTCATCTGGAAAATATCAGCCTTAATGAGGATGGCTAATAAGTTCTTGATCCCGAATATTCAAGATTACTGGAAACGAGACCCAGATGAAATTAGGTGTCTATAGCTGCCCCTCTTTGACCGTTGCTGAGAATCAAAAATAGGGTAAGGACCAAATAGACACAATTCTGTTTGGGTCATTAAGCTTTGAAAACTAAACTTAAGACGAAAATAAATGCTAATTAGCCCTAAAGAGAATTCTTAAACTAAACGATGACTAGGACGAGACCCAAGTCACGGGTAGCTTAGTGAGACAAAACCATGCTGGTTAATAAACAAAAGGAGCTAATTGGGATAAAACCATACAAGTCAATAGATGCAAGAGGTTGACTGATGGAAAACCTACAAATCAACAAAGATATGGTTAACTAAGACAAAATCTATGAGTTAATGAAAATAAAAGGTTGACTGGGACAAAACTAATAAGTTAACAAATGAAAAGGGTTGGCCGATATAAGGTCGATAAGCCAACAAATAAAAAAAGTTGACTGGACAAAGCTGACAGGTCAACTTAGGTCAGTGTTGATTGGGATAAAATCGACAAATCAACATAGGAAAGGTTTGACTGGGATGAAACTGATAAATCGACATGGGTAAGAGTTGATTGGGATAAAACTGACAAATTAACATAGGTAAGCTTTGATCGAGATAAAGCTGACAAGTTAACTTAAGTAAAAGTTAATTGGGATAAAACTAAAAAATCAACGTAGGTAAGGTTTGATCGGGACGAAGCTGACAAGTCAACGCAAATAAGAGTTAATTAGGATGAAACCAATAAATCAACATAGGTAAGGTTTGACTAAAATGAAGCTGACAAGTCAACTTAGATAAGAGTTGATTCAGATGAAACTGACAAATCAACATAGGTAAGGTTTGACAAGGATAAAGCTGATAAGTTAACTTATGTAAGAGTTGATTGGGACAAAATCGATAAATCAACATAGGTAAGGTCTAACCGGGATAAAGTTGACAAGTCAACTTAGATAAGAGTTGATTAGGATGAAACTGATAAATCAACATAGGTAAGGTTTAATTGGGACAAAGTTGACAAGTCAACTTAGATAAGAGTTGATTGGATGAAATTGATAAATCATCATAGGTAAGGTTTGACTAGGATGAAGCTGATAAGTTAACTTAGGTAAGAGTTGATTGGGATGAAACTGACAAATCAACATAGGTAAGGTTTGACCGAGATAAAGTTAGTAGGTTAACTCAAGTAAAAGTTGATTGGGATAAAACTAACAAATCAACATAGGTAAAGTTTAATCGGGATGAAGCCAACAAGTCAACTTAGATAAGAGTTGATTGGGATAAAATAAATAAATCAACATAAGTAAGGTTTAACCAGGACAAAGCTGACAAGTCAACTTAGATAAGAGTTGATTGGGATAAAACTGACAAATCAACATAAGTAAGGGATTGACCGGGATGAAGTCAACAAGTCAACATGGATAAAAATTGATTAGGCTAAAACCGATAAATTAGCATAGGCAAGGGGTTGGTGTAACATTTGAGACTTAATCAATTATCAAAGTGAAGCACTTAATTGACTTAAATCCCACTCCACCTACCTTGTGATAGGATTGCATAAAGGGGTGATAAAACCTCTTTTAAATGCTTTGCATATCATCATCTAAGTATTGAAAACATATTTTTGAATGCTTCGAATATCACCATTGAAGCTTTGAAAACATTTTCCTTGATAAAAACTTTTGAATGCTTCGCATATCACCATCGAAGTTTCTTCAAAGGCTTTTTCACCTACTTTACCATAGGATCATGTGAGAAGGTGATAGATTTCTTTAGAGAATCATTCAATCTTTCCTAAAAAATCATCAAATATTAAATATTAAATTAGTGTTCATTGATTCAGTGATATAACTTATATAGTTGGATAATTATCTACTTAAGGCATACTTGCTTAATTCTATGAAATCATGAAAATCATCATATGTCATCAAAATTCTAGGATCAAAATTTATGAAAATACCAAAACAATTTCAACCATGGATTTTCCAATATCAGGGATAATGGATATGTTATCTTCATCATGATGTTAAAACTTTCTTGTGCTGGAGATCACCATTCAGGACTTCTTTGAATAAGACAAAATGATGAATTTAAAGGCATAAATGGGTGACACTACTAAAATTTGTCTTGAAGAAATTGTTATGACAAAGTCAAGGTTTACTAGGACCAAATTCAGATGGATGTTCCTTTAAAGAATTCCTTGAAAGACAAACAATCAAGTTATAACATCCTTTTAATCTTCAAATACAATAGCCTAACTGATGTTAAACTAATGCTAGTAAACACCAAGTCTCAAAGGATTGATTTTGGTAAGCATTAATTCTCAAGTTTAGGTACAAAGTTCTAAAAGGTTGTTTGCAAAAGAATCAAAGTTAGGGCATTTGACTTAATCTTTTGTTGAAGTCACAAAATTTTCAAAGGTTTGGGGTCATTTCTAAATTAGGATGATGGGTTCTCTCTGATTGGTGACTATATTTTTTGATTTAGGAGCAATTTTTAGGCCTTTAAGCCTACCCCATTATATTATTAAAGACTCAAAAATCATTCAAAAAGATGAAATTTTAAAGAGCTTCCTAGGAATAGCCCGATAGTCCAAATAGCTATTTTTGATCAAAATAGACTTTGTTAGGTATGTAATGTAGACCATAGTTCAGGGTTTAGAAAGAAAAGGATAAATAGGCCCGAATAAAGTGTTTAAGGATAATTAATTAAGGGTCAGCTCCTTTCAGAAAGAGTTGATTTCGGCATGTATTTCAAGATGACCAAATCTTTTTTCTTTAGCATTTTTTATTTTCTTCATTTTTCTTTTTTTCTTTTTTTCCTTTCTTCAAAACTTTCGTCATTCTTTATTTTGAAAGAACTTGAAATTTTCTAGATTCTTCACTTGGAATATGTGAACTTGACATTGAAACTTTCTTCTTTCTTCAAAATTTACTTCATGGCATCTGATTTGTTCCTCTCATAACTTTATAATGGAATTTACCCCTTCTAATCTTAAAGCTTTGCTTCACTTGCCCCCCAGTGTGGAGGGTGATCCTTAATTAGGGTTTAGAGAAAGAAAACAAACTATCAAGCTCAAAGGGGACTGAAAAGGGAATAATTTTCTATATTTAAAAAAGATAGAGAAAAAAGGTCGTTTTTCATTTCAAACATAGCCATTTGAATTGGTCAAGCATTTCGCTAGGAAAAATAGGTTATTTTTTTCCAAAATCATTTTGAATACTTCAATAGCATGATGATGCACTCAATAAAGGTTTAAGATATGTCCTTCAATATGATTAGCTTCATAGCCACCAATGACTGGTTGAGCCTCTAAGAAAGAAAATCAGATTGGCTTCCAAAAGATCTTGGATCTCATATCTTATGTTTCAAAAATTGGTTTGAAAAGGTTTTGTTCAAAAGGAATTTCAAGGAAAAAATCAAAAGCCATGGAAATGAATGAATTTTTAAAAATTGAATTAAGGTGAATCAAATAATACTATTTGATGAATTTTAAAAATCATAAACCAAGAAAAATCACCCCGAAAACATTTACGGAGTAAAAAACTTCGTATTTCGAAACCTGGGGAATTTTAAGAAAAAAATTCAAAACTCATAAAAATGAATAAATTTTTAAAAACTGAATTAAGGTGAATCAAATAATAATATTTAATGAATTTTAAAAATCATAGACGAAGAAAAATCACCTTGAAAAAATTTACGGTAGAAAATTCTGTATTTCAGAAATAGGGCAATTTTAAGAAAAAAATCAAAATGAATGAAAATGAATGAACTTCTGAAAATTGAATTAAGGTGAATCAAATAATAATATTTATTGAATTTTAAAAATCATAGACAAAGAAAAATAATCCTGAAAACATTTACAGAATAGAAAACTCCGTATTTCAAAAACAAAGGAATTTCAAGAGAAACATTCAAAACGCATGAAAATAAATGAGTTTTCTAGAACTAATTTAATGTGAATCAAACGATAATATTGGATGAATTTTGATGTTTAAATTCGAGAGGAAACTGAAAATTTTACAAGTAAAGAAAAACTCGTATTTCAATACTAAGAAAAATTATGAAATTTCATTGACACTGAAGTAAAACAAATTCAAGACCACATTTTATTTAACATTAATTTCCAAAGTGAAGAAAATGAACTTGTAAAATTTTAAAAATAGATCAACAAGAACCAAAAGTAAAATTCACGAGCATGATATTCGTAAGACTACAAAATTTAAAATTAATTTACAAAATTTATAGTTTAACTCTTCGTGGTAGAAAATGCCAATACATAGTTTTCCTTGAATATTGGCATAAATATAGTTTGACTCTTCAGGATTTTTTGGGGTGTATATTGGCATAAATACTATGCACGTATCGGTATAATTATATGATGGTTAAGTTCTAAGTTTAATGAAATTCTCTAAAAATTCTTAAAAGTGGGAAATTTGACTGAGATATCTTTTGCGAAAACAAATTTTCAAAATTTTGACAAGAAAAGATAAAAAATGATTTTTTTCTTAAATATCCATCCTATATATTCAAAACTAGAGATCAAAATATGACTTTTTTGTCATATGAACTCACGATTATTTAAATTATGACTAAAAAGGTCTTGAAAATACCTTATTCATCTGGAAAATATCAGTCTCAATGAGGATGGCCAATAAGTTCTTGATCTTGGATATTCAAGGTTATTGGAAACGAGACCAGGACAAAATTAGGTATCTATAGCCTCTACACTATTAGAACCTTTAGTAAGGTTTTAAAATCGCTGATGTAAATCTTGAAAATAATGGCTTAGCACAAAATGCTTTTTCATTAACACTTTCATTTTAGCCCAAGTTTTAATAGGTCTTTCCGAATTTATACAATGACTAAGGATAACTGGATCCCACAAATAATTGCATAATTTATGAATTCAATTGCAGCAAGTTTCACCTTCTTTCTTTTTAATAATGATGGCATTAAAACACAAGCTCAACTTTTCATTCCCACTCTAGATACAAGTCAAGATCATTTTTACCCTGAAATAAAGGAATCTTCATTTTAATGCTACCAATATTTTGGTCCATACCATCATGATTCCCATGCTCCCTTAAGGCCAGTGACCTTGACTAGCTTCTTTTTTTTTTTTTTGCAAATCTTTTAGCATTCATGTACTCTACTTCACTTCCATCCTTATCTTCATCCATTGGCTCATCTTCCTCCAAAGGTTAGATGTTTAGCTATTCTTTCTCCTTTTATTTGGTTGCTCTTTTCTCATCCTGGTAATTGCAACTTCTTGTTTGTCTATTCTATCTTGAAGATTTCTAAAGACAAGTTGCATTCTTTCAAACTGTAGTTGCATGGCCCAAAGAGTGAAAGCAAATTCTGGCTATGTTTCTTGCTTTTCACTACTATTACCATCTTATTTGGATGCTTCCATTCCTTTTCATGCCAAATTCATACTTACAATAATCGAAATTGGTTAGAACCTCACAAAAATCACTTCCTCATGTGTTTATCCTTAATCTAGGTCTTGCACTCGTGTTTTCACTCAATTTGGCTTTTGTCTTACTTTGATGATCTCATTCTCTCCTGCCTTTTACCATTTTTTTTTAAAAGACTCACAACGAAGTAGTCAAAAGTTAAATTAAATTTCAAGCAATTCAAACTAACGATAACTCTTAAATTTGCATATAAACTAAATGAAAATAAAGAAAGGCCAACAAAAGGAAGAAAGGCATGTGAAAATAGAAAATTGACTAGTGAAATTGAAGTAAATAGCAAAAGATAGGGGCTGACTCAATTTATGCATATGAACTAAAAACCCAATGGAAAGAAATAAAAGGGGAAACAAAACAATTAATGTTGTGTAAATTATGCTGATTGGGTGTAGGAATAAATAAAACTGCAAACACTAAAACTTAGGAACATGTCAATCAATTAATTAACTATTGGAAAGAAAATTGATTGGAAAAAGATTAAATAGGAAACTATCAAGATATCAAAAAAAGAAAGTACAGAGTTTGGTTAATCTAAAAATCAATTAATTTAAGAGAAAAAATGAATTCTAAAAAATACACCAAGGGCAACAAAATTAGAGAATTGATTGGAAAAAAAAAAGGGAGACTACTAGGATAATAGAAAAAGAAAGAACAGAATCTGGCCAACCTAGGGGGTAAAGTTAGATTAAACTCTCTAAATTTTTAGAACACAAATACCCTCTTTGCTAGTGTGTCCAACCTTTTTTTTGCCATCTTTTTTAATACTTCTCTATTTTTTTTTCACTTTTTTTTAAGTAGTTTGATCAGCAACAAATTAAAAGGCTAATTAAGACATGAATAAGTTGGTAAAAGAAATAACAGGTAGTTCAACTTAATCTGAACCAAAGCTCTGATGTGAAATGATGCAAAACCCTAAGAATGATGTCCTAAAACCCCCGAATAACAATTTAGATCAAAGACTACAAACCCAAAAAAATAAGAAACAAAATAGGATTCTTAACTTGATAATTTAAATACAAAACACAAACCAAGAATACCAAGAAAATTGGAAACTTAACCCAGTGCTTTAGTATCTATTATAAACCAAAAATATCAGAAGTTAAACACCATAAGATTAAACTAACCTTGATAAGTTTTGCTGGATCTAAAATAAGAAGTCAAAGAAATTTGCCTTATCAAGAAGAGTACTTGTACTAATCATCTAAAGAAAAACTGAAAACTAGTTATACAATTGCAATAGACTATTTATAGCCAAAAGGCAAAACTTTAAGACATCTTAACAAGTGAAACTCGTATAGATATTTAGATGGCCAATTAAAATATCAAAACAAAGCCTTAAGCCTAATAACTAGTGTCCTAATGCATGGGCCCTTGATATAGATACTTAAAACAATTAAAACATGTGAAGGCATATACCACTTATTAAAAAGGTTGGCCCCTAAGTAAACAAAAGATAAGACTAAATATCAACATTTGTCCTAATCACTAAATAACTTACTCATAAACCTAAAGCAAGTTAACTAAGCATGGTTGATTGAAGCCCACTACCTCCTTGAAGTCCACATCCATGCCATCTTCATCTTTAGCTTACTGTATGAATAGCTTCTTGATCAATCCCTATATAGCTTTTTGTAGTTGTTTAGCTCAAGCTCATGTAAGAGGGCCATTCGGCACTTGGAAGTCCTTTGGAACATCATCTATGTTATCCTTTGGAACATCCTGTATGTTGTCTTGCATTGGCCAGATCACATCATTAATGGATTACAAAGTTCCTAGATTTGAATGCAAATAAGTGACTTAGATAGTTTTATGGATCATTCCTGGCCCAATTATGTATAAACGCAAACCATTTTATTCGGTGCCTATTAATGGATTATGGGGAAGCATCAATTATGCTCTACTCATCGCTTTATGATAATTTCATTACCAATAATTTGTCCTTCTTTCTCGTAAGCATAGTATACTAGATTTTGAACATGGAAGAGATGGTTACATAATCCAAGTGCAAAAGATCTTTGATGCATGGAAAAAGACCTATCAAATCATATTAAATATAGAAAACAGTGACTTTGAACTATGAAAATTAGATAGTTAGGCAAGTTAATGACACAATACTATCATCCACAATGGGAACCATTTATGTTCAGACAAATAACCTTCATCTGATATTGATATCCTTAAGTGTGAGTTTGCACAAGAAATAGTTGCTTTCACAAAAAAATTCATCAGTTGCAAGAAGAGAAGAGCCAATGGGAGTATAAGTGTCTAATTCGAAAGGGGCAGATATACAACCTTGTTAAGACAAAATGCCATTAACAAAGATTTTTAAGAATTCAAAAAATATTACATGGTACTTAAAAAGGTAAAGAAATACCAAGAAACTGATAAATTCCTAACCAAATAGAAAGCCAAACTTATATCTTTTGCCAATGACTTAGAAGCTTTAAAGGCTCAAGTAGAGAATATTACAAACAACTCAATAAGACTCACGCATTGCATTGGTTCATCGAAAAAAAGTAAAAGCTTGACAGGTTGAGTATAACTTCTTCAAGTGGGAAGGGTTGAGAATAAAGCTTTGGCTATACGGGTTCAAGAATTGAATCATGCCTTTGAGGCCCATAAAGATTAGGTTGAGAAATCATCAAGGGCTTCTGAAGAATTATGCCATAATTGGATCTTGGCTGACCAATCATGATCAGAGTATAAGGAATGTCTCCCAAACCTCACTGAGCAAACTAAGGGTTCAAAATAGCATAGATGACATGGTTGAATTAGCTAAATTCATGAGGTGAGACTTCACTCTTATAGAAGATAGTGGACAAAAATTGTCGACCTTTCTAGAACTTATAATCAAACAATGTAATGGTGTGTGATATTTATAGATTTGATTACCTTCAAACTTTACAGGCTATAATTAGTTCTTTGTTCAAATGGAAGATACTTATTCCAAAGCTATTGCCAAAATCCAACTATCTCTTACATTTGCATAAATGATTTAATTTGTTTAATTATGTTTTTTTCCATAATATTATCACATGTATATGATTTCATCTTCATTTTTACATACACTATACTTATCATATTAGTAAGTCTATTTCGGCATCACTCTAAAGTGTAAAGGTCTTCAAAACATGCAATCAAACATCCAACACTAGTACCATAGCGGTCTGCACTGAAAGGTAATTGAGAACAATCACTAGGCTCATATTGAAAGGCTTAAAATTATGCGTTGAGAAGCCTAGGAAAAAATGCTTCATAAGACTAATGAACTATAAAGTCACTTGCTAAATTGACAAAACTATTTGCTACTACCTTAAAGGATAAAGGGCAAATAAATATCACTAATAAGGGTGAGAAACCAACCAATCCTGCAGTTAATCTAAATAGGAAGATTGAGGTCAGCAATATTCCTAAAAAAGCATGCCAAGAATAGTCACCCCTAAAAGCACTAATCCAACATGCTCAACCATTCATCTATATAAACCATATGATAGCACCACATCTAGCTCAAGGATATCGTGGCATGAATATAGGATCGTCATTAGCAAATCATTTAGTTCCATGCCTCAATGAGCAAATAGAACAAAAGAAGTATCTAATTTAAAGTGTACAGAGGCTGTTGAAAATGAAACTAATTACAAATTATTGGAGAAACACCTTAGGCCTATAGAAGGAAGCGATAAGTTTGGAATTATGGATGCCAAATCATTAGGCTAGTTTCAAACCTTATTATCTAACCCAAGTTGAAAGTATCAAATTTTGATAAATACAATGGGACTATAGACCCTACTATACATATCTGCATATACTATTAAAAGATGGCTGGGCATCAATAAATGTAAGACTATTAATACATTGTTTTCAAGATAGCTTAAGCAAAGCAACTGCCTAATAGTATATAGAGCTTGACCTAATCAGAATCAAAATCAGAATTCAATCATGGTCAGTTTGGCTCAAGCTTTTTTGGAACAGTATAGGATCTGTCTCATTGGGACCCAAATTGTCTTTATTTATTAAACATGGAAAAGAAAGCTACCAAAAACTTTAGGCAATGCACCTAAAGAAGGTAAAAAAAGGCAAAGCAGGTTCACTTTTTGCTAACTAGAAAAGAAACTACAGCTATGTTTATTAACACTCTGCGAGCTCCTTACTATAAAAAATTATGAGGAATACTATAAGCATTTTGTTGATATGGTGATATCATGAAACATGATTGACAATGCCATAAAAACCAGCAAGATGTTAGGAGAGGAATCCTCAAGCTTTACCAAAAATCTACCCTAAAAGCAAAGATAATGACATAAACACTGTTAGCAAGAGCACTACCAAAATTGCCTAAAATCTTTTTTCAATACTGATCATGTATTTCCTAGCATGGCATATCTAAGCTTTAACCTTATACCCTAGTACCATAATCGAGATACTTTATTGGATTCAATCAGACCATGAATCTTCCATCAAACCTAGGTCAAAATTCTGCTCAAAATATTTTATCTCACAACCAAGGTAACACCAGAGCACCAAACAATTAACAAGCCCTTTGGGAAAGAAAGCATTCGATCCACTTCCCTATTCCTAAATAGGTTTATGCTCACTTATTGGTAGGTTAATTGGTAGCTCCAGTGTTTATAACTTTCAGTCACCACCTTATCCTAAATGGTATGATGAGAATGCCTATTGTTAGTACCATGCTAAAGCACAAGGTCACGACATTGAAAATTGCACTTCCTTCAAGAGAAAAGTTCAAAGCCTACTAAAAAATGGCAGAACCTAATGTTAGAGCTTATCCATTCTTGAACCATGTAAAATCGAGAGTAAATGCTATAATTAATGGGAAGCATTGTTGGGTCAAGAAAAATGTTAGGGAGGTTAAAACGGTAATGCACAGTGTACAAAAAATACTCATAAAGGTCGAGCTAGTAGGTTGCTATCAAGATGAAGAACTTGTTAGATCCTACTTCTACCGTTATGGACAAAGGCATACTTTGTAATGATCTTCAAAATTCTTAAAATTGGTCCAAGAAATTATGGATCATTCCAAAATTGAGATCTATGAAGAATTGGAAGAGGACATAGATATTTTCATTAATACTACAAAAAAGGATGAGAAGGTCCATCTTTATAGAGTTGAAAAACCATTAATCCTATTTGCCAATCAGCCAGATATCAAAATCGCACCTGCATAGCAAACCCCGAGAATGATTTTTTAGCTCTTATCTCTATTCTAATATAAAAAGGACAAAGTAGTGCCATGAAAATATGAAAATAGAATAGTGATGATCGGGGAATCTAGCCAACAATCATTTACATCATAGAAGTAATCGATTTAACTTACAGTGGCGATGCTATACCCCATCTACATCTGAAGCGAAGGTTAACAAAGAGAACATTCCCTCAGTAATTCAAACACCGGACACAGTGAGGAAAAAAACTAAAAGCGATCAAAGAATCAATAAGCAAGAAAAAAGTTACAAAATTTCTTAAATTCATTAAGCAAAATAAATAGAGAATTATTAATTATCTAAACAAGTAATCTATTAAGATATATATGCTGTCATTGCTTTTAAATTCCAAAGCTCATAGAAGAGCTCTACTCAAGGTCTTGAATTAAACTTGTGTCCCACCTGACATCTTGATAGGCCAATTGGATCGCTTAGTGAGCAATATTGCTACAGATAATAACATATCTTTCAGTGATGATGAAATACCCTTGGGGATAGAGGGAACTATAAAGCTATCCGTAGTACCATTTATTGTAAGAAAGTGTGCTACCAAAAGTTCTCATCGATAATGGATTGGACTTAAACATAATGCCTTAGATGTGCTTGAACAAACTTCCTGTTCATGTTTTTCATATCAAGTATAGCGGCATTATGGTATAAGAATTCAATTGAACATATAGAGAAGTTATTGGTAACATCAGTATTTTGCTTAGATAGGGCCATGCATGTACGAAGTGGATTTTCATGTGATAGACATTGTTTCATTAGACAATTACTTATTAGGGAGACCTTAGATACATTCTATAGGGTAATGCCATTTTTATTGCATCAGAAATTAAAATTTGTCATAGAGGACATGTTGTTAACATTGGTGACAAGAAGGATACTCTTGCCACTATTTCCACAGATACCCTTTATATTAAGCCTAATAAGAGTATATTAGAATCCTTTTTCCAATCATTTAAGTTTGTTGATGCCACCAATGTCAATGAAGGCACCCTATAGTTGAGCCTCATTTGTCTAAAAACACCTACATAAGTCCCTAATTGACGTCAATAAGGGTGCCTAAGCTGAAAAAGGCTTAGAAAAACATCTATAAAGGATCTCCAAAGCTTTAAAAGTAACTATCAAATTGACAAGAGAGGTTTGGGATTCATGCCATGGTTAAAAATCATGGAACAAGAGAATAGTTCATCTGAAAGGTTTATTGTGGCTACAGGAAAGTTTTCATTCAAGAGGACATATTAATTTGAATCAAGGAGGAACTACTAGCCCTAGCAATGTAATGGTTATTTTGAGCATGGAGTTTAAAGACTCTTTATCAATGCAATTGATGAGCCAAAACTTCGGTGATGGGCCATGAGACTAGCCTGTGCACTCCAAGATTTATTCTAAGTATTTAGGCTAAAATAGAGATTCTTGTACTATTTGAATCTAATTTGAAGTAATGCTATGAACTAAACCTATATGCTTCTGCCTAAGAGCATTATGGGATCCTTTTGTACAAACGTACTTTTATCAAGCATTATTAATGAAAAAACTAAGCATTTTGCATTCCATCTCTTGTGTCCATCTTCATTTTTCTGTCAAATCCTTAGATTTTCTTTCTCATCTTTATATGTTTTTCCACATATATTGTTCTTCTCTATATTTTTAAGCACTCGGATGAAAATGACATGAATATTCATATTAAAACTTCAAAAATTAATTTTGAGCAACCAATCTAGATCGATGAGGTCAAATCTAAAAGGTATTTTGGGGAAAGCATTAATTTGTTAAGATTAATTGAATAAGAAGATAAATAAATCTTACCTCATGAAGAGCCTACTAAAACTATAAGCCTTGGGATAGGGAAATATCAAAAAAAGGTCAAAATAGAAACCTTTATAAACTCATTAACCTAAACCAAATTAAGCAACCTCCTCTAAGAATACCATGAGATAGTCTTTTGGTCTTACTAAGAATGCTTGAGCTAATCACTGACATGTGGTTCACGAATTTACCTTAAAACTCGAGTGCAAACTCATAGAACAAAAACTTAGGAGAATGAAACTAAAGATGCTTCTAAAAATTCAAGAAGAAATGGATGAGCAATTTGACGCAGGGTTTCTTAAAATAGCTAAGTATCTCGAATGAGTAGCTAATATTGTCTTGGTTCTTAAAAAGGATGGTAAATTATGGATGTGTGTAGATTATAAGGATTTAAGCTAAGCTAGCCCTAAAGGTAGTTCTTCTTTACCTTACATTGATACCTTAGTATATAACACTGTAAAAAATTTCCTATTTTAGATTATAAGGACTTAAACTAAGCTAGCCCAAAAGATAATTTATTTTTGCCTCATATCAATACCTTAGTAGATAACACTACCAAAAATTCCCTATTTTTCTTCATGGATGGATTTTTGGGCTTTAATCAAATTAAAATGGAACTCAAAGACATGGGGAAAATCACTTCATAACTATGTAAGGTACCTTCTGCTACAAGGTTATGCCTTTCGGACTCAAGAATGCCAAAGCAACTTACCAAAAGGTAATAGTGGCGTTATTCCATAACCACATGCATAAAGAAATAAAGGTTTATATGAATGATATCATTACAAAATCCCTAAAAGGGATTGAACATGTTGCCAACCTCTACATACTCTATAAATGGCAGTGCAAAATCAACTCAAACTAACCCAGCTAAGTACACCTTTGGTGTTACCTCTGGCAAGCTATTAGGCTTCATTATGAGTGGAGGAATTAAGGTCAATCTTAATAAAGTAATGGCTATCCAAATCCTTCCATTGCCTCACACTAAGGAGCTTCCTCTAGAGACTAAACTATATAACCAAATTTATATCCCAACTGACTAATAAATGTGATTTAACTTCTACCTATTTTGAAAATAAAACCTTGGTGAATGGAATGATGTGTGCCAATAAGCTTTTGACAAGGTCAAGTATTACTTGTTGAGCTTGCCAGTGCTTGTATCATTGGTGTTCAATTGACAAATAATATTATATTTATTAATTTTCAACAAGTTTATAGGCTATGTAGAGGGTCAACATGATAAGTAAGGAAAAAAAGAATACGGTATCTACTATTTATGCAAGTAATTCATAGAGCATAAAAATAACTACTCCACAATTGAAAAGTTATGTTGTGCTTTAGTTTAAATGGCTTTGAGGTTAAGGCAATACATGTTATATCATGCCACATCGCTTATCGCCAAATTGGACCTTATTAAGTACCAAAGTAGTGCTCTTGCTTTGTTAGGAAAGTTAGCTTAATGGCAAGTCTTGCTCTTCAAATATGAGATCATTTATGTGAGCTTAAAAGCCATCAATGGTAGTGCGATAGCTGAGTTCTTGGCAAGCGGAGCTGAAGAGGACTATGAACCATTAGATTTTAAATTCTTAAATAAGAACCTAAGATGCATATCCAAAGTAAAAAATGGTATTGATCATAGCAAAACTTGGAAAATGTATTTCGATAAAGCTTTAAACTCATTGAGGCACGAAATTGAGATTATTTTGATCTCACCAAATGGATATTTTTATCCTTTCACCGTTAAACTAAACTTTGACTCACCAATAACATAGCCGAATATGATGCATGTGTTTTGGGGCTCTAGGTAGCTATTGAGAAGGACATCAAAACTCTACAAGTGCATGAGGACTCCACCTTGGTAATTTATCAACTTCAAAAAAAAATAGGAAACATGAAATGCTAAGTTATTCCAATACAGGAGGCTAATCAATGAACTAAAGCAATAATTCGATGAGATCAGCTTTCGATATTTACCTTAGGAAGATAACTAAGAGATAGATAATCCAACAACCTTGGCATTTATGTTTGAAGTCACTTGGGAATTAGAAGTTACACCCATCTAGATGAGTATTCACAAAGCTCTAGCCTACCACCATAGCGTTAAAAAAGAACGGGATAGGTTGCTAAGGTACCGTGACATTTTCATTACATTCAAGACCAATAATACCTAGAGCATGCTACCATCTAAAGAATGTCTACAAGTTTCATGTTGGATGGTGAGGTCTTGTACAAGAAAAGCTGGGATCAAACATTACTTTAATGCATGGATGTTCCTGAAGCTAAAAGATTTCTAGAAGAGGTCTACGAATGAATTTGTGGTACTCATGCTAATAGACATAAAATGGCAAAGTAAATAATGAGGACTAGATATTACTAGTGTATACTCGAAAAAGACTACATTGACTATGCTAAAAAATGCCACAAGTGCTAAACTATGCGGACAAAATCCATATCCCACATTAACTTCTGCACGTCATGATGGCTCTGTGGCCTTTCTCTATGTGAGGTATAGATATGATTAGACCTATTATCCCTAAAGCTTTGAATGCACATCACTTTATTATCATTACCATTGCTTATTTCACTAAATAGCTACAAGTAGCCTTATATTCTAATGTCAATATATCTGTTGTATGCAAGTTTGTAAAGTCAGACATCATCTATCGATATTACTCCCTGAACAGATCATCACAGATAATGCATGCAATTTGAACAAAAAATGATGGAAATAATTTATGCCCAGCTCAAGATCAAGCACCATAATTTAGTGCCATATCGTCCAAAATGAATAGGGCAATCAAAACAACCAATGTAAACATTAAGAAAATAGTCAAGAAAATGATCAAAACTTATAATATTGGCATAAAAAGCTACTGTTCGTGCTATATGCCTATTGCATAGCAGTTAATGCTTTCGCATAGCTACGTCGTTCTCCCTAATCTACGAGATAAAAGCAGTCTTACATCAAAGTCAAAATATCTTCACTCAAGATCTTGATGGAATCACAACTTGAAGAACCTAAATAGGTTTAGAGCCAATACGAGCAACTTAACCTCATCAACAAAAAAAAAGTAAAAGCTATTTGTCATAGACATATGTATTAGAAGCATATGATGAGAGCTCATAATAAAAAAGTCCATCCTTATCAGTTTCAAGGAAAAGACTTAATAGTCAGAAGGATCTTTTCAATTCACAAAGATACATAAGGAAAATAGACCTTAAAGTGCAAAGGTCTTTATGTGGTTAAATAAGTTTTCTTCAGAGGAGCATTGATTTTTACGAAGATGAATGGTAATGACCTGCCAACCCTATCAACTCTAATTCCATCAAGAAGTATTATGCCTAAAAAGGTCTTTTGAATGGAAACATATAAAGGCATCATTATCTTAAGCAACCAAATCTTACCCTTGTTTGAACTTAATCAAGGTCGATTATAACCTAATAGAACCATCCTTCACCAAAATACCAAATTTTGGCCTAACCTCCTTATCCTATCTTACGTTTGCCAAATCCACTTTTATCTAATCCTAGAGGAAAATGGTGGTGTCTACCTTGGCTTAGGGCAACTATTGTGTGTAATTCAAGAGGTTCCTTAAAGAACAATCAACACCAGGAAAACCAGTTATTTGAGTGAAGTCTCCTAAAGCACTCAGTAAGAGACTTATGTCATTAGCATAAAAAAAGATTGATTACTTAAAAGTTAATTTTTAACTTTCTTTGCACCTTTTAGAATGTTTAATGAATTGTATTCCTTTTCTTCTAAAAATGAAATACAATCATTTGATTTTTTTAATCTTTTTTTTCACACTTATGTACCATACTGCTCATGCTTGTCATATAATTGACAATGCTTGATATGGGATTTCTTAGTATTAATTCGTAAAAGATAAAACTTTTAGGGAAAGTTTTTAGGTTAAAAATCAAACTTACCTTTCAAATATTCTCCATGTTGAGAAACATGATTAAAAATGTCTTTTAATAAACTTAACCCAAAAGGTAAAGCTAAATTAATAATGTTTAATCCCTGCTTTTAAACCACGTTACTATTAATCAATTTATGTCATTAGATGCATCTTTCCAAGCATGTAAAGACCAGCTCACCTTGCTCGTCACCCACCAACGCAAGCCAATTAGACTTAAGAACATTCTTACACATCATGAGTCATTTTTGGATTTAAAAATGATGTCAACCATTTCAAAAAAAGAGAGAAAGAATAAGAGAAGCTTTTGAACCTTGAAAGAAAAGTCCGTAAACCTTAAAACATAAGACACTTGATAAAACTTAAAGATGGAAGGTGATACAAAACTCGAAAGCTAATTGCCAAAAGATGCTTTTAAAATCATCACATTTGCATCATTTAAACATGTATGTACGTCTTCATGCATCATTCATACAACAATTAACATCTTTTAAGTACAAATTCCTACTTATAAAAGTTAAACCACTAAAGAACCTTAAGTAAAGTTCTTATTTTTGAAAAGCCTCAGAAGGCTCTAAGTAAGCTACTTAAACTTATATCTTTTAGTCCACAAAGAGTTGGATAGCTTTTTTCCTTTAGGACATAAAGAGTTGGACCCTCATCTACCTCAATCCATAAAGAGATGGATGCCTACGTGCCTCAGTCCACAAAGAGCTAAACATTTGCCTACCTTAGTCCATAAAGAACTGGATGCCTACTTATCTCAGTCTATAAAGAGCTAGACACTTATCGAGCTAATCCATAAAGAGTTGGATGCATACCTACCTCAATCCATAAAAATTGATGCCTATCAAGTCAAAGCCCACACTAGCTTGCACATTTTAGGGGGTCAACTAGGAAACTACAAACCTAGAAAGGAGATCAAACCCTACACAACTCATTGAAATTTTCTTATCAATTAGGACCATTACCAATATATTCTACCTTTCTTCACGTAATACAAACTAGATCTCTATTTTCTTGTAAATATTTATAAGGTAATATTATACTCCAGATAAAATAATGTTTATGTATTTTTGCTCTATTCTCGATGCTCAATAATAGCCAAAGAGAGATAGCTGTAGGCACACCATTTTATCTGAGCCCATATTTGAAGTAGCAAAAATCATTTGAGTACCATTAAGGTTATTCGAAAAAGCACAGGTCAAGTTCTCATCATTCTTGGCTAAGTAAAGAGTTCAAAGATCCAAAAAAAAATCCTTATTTTTGTATATATGTCCTAATACAAGGGCTTAAAATCTTGATACAAGATTCCACATCATTCAAATTCTAAGAGTTTGCTACTTGTATGAATACAAAGGGTGTTTATATCAATACAAAGTTATATCGAAGTTAAAATCATGAGTTTTAGCCAATAGGTATCAATGTAGAGATGTATGTATAGATACAACAAGCTAGGTATCGATACAAGCTTGATAGTATTGATACACCATGTTTTCTATCAATACTATCGCCCCGTGCCCAACCTTTAAAACTTTAGACGATCCAAAGTGCATAAAAATAAATGATGGTTGGTTGTGGTCGAGCCTTTGAGCTATCCTTTGATTGGGATTTAGATTAGGGATGATGTTATGAAAGGAATATGGACTATCAGACGAGTCACTCATCCAACTGTGCCTAGATAGCCACCATAAAGTGGCCATAAACTTGGAGTCACCATCGATTATTTTAGTCTAGGCAAGATCTGATGCCTATTGAAAACAATATTACCAATTACAAAACTCAAAACACTAATTTCAAGGTCGACAAAGTCTAGAGATTCATTGGTTCAGCTCAGAAGTTGGTTATGTGCAGGAAGGACTAGTATCCCTATGACCACCAAAATTGGTACCTGTTAACTGTATCTCACTTTGGTCTTAGTTAATTCAACTCAATGTGGTCTTTATTCAGATATAATCCTTTTTAATGCATGAAGTTTTGGAAAATATAAATCCAAGGTTTTTGTATTAAGGAAATTATATCACCTATGCATCTCGAAGATGTAAGGAACATTGGGTTTTTTTGTGAAAGTGATGTTTAGATTGGATTTTAAAAATTCGATGCTTCGTATTAGGTCCGGAGAGATACCAACATGAAACACCACCTCGTAAATTTCATTTGAAAATGAATTTTAAATATGAATGCACATAATGCTACAAAAGGAAATAATTTAGTGAGGCAAAAATGAGAAATATAATAATATCATAAACGAGCAAACACAAACAAAAGAATATAAAAAAGATGGGCGATCAAAATTTATCTCATAATTATCTTCAGTTATTAAAAAATAACCGGGATAACAATTTTAGAGATCGGTCAGGATATGGTGGTAATTTGAAGAACAAGATAATTTTTATCAAAAAGTCTGAGGTACATAGAAGAGAGAAAATTTTGTTTTTAAGGTAAAAATGGGGTTGGAGTATCTCCTCGGTAAGGTAGGGTTAGAGTATCCCCTCGGTAAGGTGGGGTTAGAGTATCCCCTAAAATAGAGTTAAGAAAATAGTTAAAATTAAAGTAAAAATTTGAATTTTTAATGAAAAAAGAGGGTGAGAGTGTCCCCTTTGAGTAGTGGGGTTAGAATATCCCTAAATTTAGGAAAATATTTAGGAACAAAGAGAAAATTTGAATTTTTTATTAAAAATGGGGTTAAAGTATCCCTTTTGGAATAATAGAGTTGGAGTATCTCTACTAGCAAAAATTTTAATATGAAATCCTATTTTTTGCATTTTAATCTTGGTCTAAGTTAAAAGGGATTGATGTTTTAAGGGAATCAACCGAGCACATTTTTGAGACATCCAAATGTCTCGATAAAAAGGGATTTAAAAATTAGGTTAAAAATAAGGGACAGCATCATGTCGTCTCTATTTTTGGATTTTGTTTGAGTGCATCTGAAGACTTTATAAGGTAAATGAGGACCGTTGAAAGGTAACTCAACAAGGTTTGATATGAAAATATTCCAAAAATTCTAGAAAATCACTTTCTAGGTAGAAGTAATTTTCAAATTTAGGTTTGTCTTAGCACTGGCAGCATGTACAATTAAAAGGGCATAATGGATTTCAAAAAATCATTCTATGCTTATCCGAGATCGTTAGATCCTAGATAATACCTTTTTGGAAGGGGTATTTAGTGAACTTTTTGGGAAAATATTTAAAAATTTCGTAAAAATCAATGGTGGGCCGTAATGGGCCCAAATAGAATGTTACATGCTGGTTCCAGGGGTATTGGATAACAAAGGTTCAAAAATTCATAACTTCCTTGTCCAGGATGATCTGAAGGCAAATTAGGCATCGTTAGAAAGTTAATTTGATGCCTTTTAAAGGAAAAATATTAGAAAAATCAAAGGAAATAATTTTTGGCTCGAAAATGATTTTGAAGTTTGGATTACAGTGCTACCAATGCAAAAACATGGGGATTACTCGATATTCTAATTTTTTTAAGATAGGCATAGGTTAAAGATGTTTGAATGTCTATGACAGAAAGTAATATAGCCTTCACAAGTTTATTCCATAATCCTTAAGTAGTTTGGGATGATAAAACAACCCATTGACCATGTCACAAAAAAGAACACGAAACTTAAGATCAAGGATTAATACTAAAAAGGATTTTCTTTTTACTTTGAAAAATGAACTTATTTCATGATGAATCCAAATCTGAAATGTCGATTTGCCCCTAAGATTGGGAGACTAATTTGATGAAAACATTAAGTTCATGGTATTCTTTATCTATTGAAGGTAACATGAACTTAACTTGGGGAAGTTTCTAAAAATCAATTTGTAAGAGACAAGCAAGCATTTTAATAGAGATATCATGAACAAAATACAGCACATACAAAGATAAACATGGATTAAACATGCAAACATGCAAACATGCAAA
>JBBYHM010241358.1:0-30066 GCA_038381775.1 Adansonia rubrostipa | reverse complement strand
ATGATAGGACAAAGCATATTGATATTGATAGACATTTCATCAAAGAAAAACTGGAGGAAAGATTAGTGTGTATGTCCTATGTCCCATCAGAATGTCAATTAGCTGATATACTAACAAAAGGGCTGAACAGTTCAAGTTTCCATGATCTTATATCCAAGCTGGGAATGGAAGACATTTATTCCTCAGCTTGAGGAGGAGTGTCTACGTGTTGATGAGCTGTAAATTAAGTGTATTAAAAGCTGTAAATAGATTAAGAGGATTAGTCAACTTGAAATCCCTTAAATCAAGGGATTATATTAGTCAACTTCTTAAATTTAGGAATTTAGTTAGTTTCCTAATTTTTTCCTTGTAATCTACTATTTAACACTATGTACTGTCAATTAAAAATAATAAGAATAATTTTCCCATATCAGATTTTGTAAGACTAATTTTTGGGCAATTGAACTGTATAATGTTGAAATGATAGAAGCTTAATTGGTATGTATGATAATGCATATAAGCTAAAATAAGTTACATACATATATAAATCATTATAACTTATTCATTTTTAATACTTTATAAATTTGTTAGTTATGCTTGCCGCTATGTGCAAACAATCATTGGGTTGCCTATTACATTAATATGGTGTCTTCTAAGATATAAATTTTTTATTCCAAAAGATCGTGTTTAAGGAGTAACCACATTTGATTCCCCAAACAATTAATAATCTTTATGAATATATAAGTTTTACTGCCCTCATGTCAAGTTATACGTTTAGGATAAACTATTATAACAATGTGCTCATTATAATGTTCTTACTTACAGCAAAAGTTTTTCCTCGCTTTGTTACGTGGGTGAAACCATTTTATCGCAGCTACAATTTAGCACTACAAGGAGAGACGCATACAATTGGATTAGTAGTCAGATGACGAGTATCTCTTCAATCCCTTATTTAAACATTAGTTCTAGCTCATTTTTTATTTGTACGTTTATAGTGGGTTTAGGCTTAACTTGTTTGTACATTGTATCATAGTGTTAATGATTGTGGGGTATTCTTAGTTAAGTATTTACAAGCTTGAACTAGCTGATCACTCTACCATTGAATCGGGTGACTATGCAAGGCATTAAATACGCATGTAATGATAGTAAGAAATTCTAGTTGTGTGATAACAAACCATATGGCTTTTGTATAAGTTGATTCCAAAAAGTATCAACTGAAACTCACCATGCAGTTAATTTCGAATCTAAGGAATACCAAAAAGGACAGAGTTGTTAGCATTTTTAAAAGGGATTAGCATTTATAATATGTACATAGGACTAACATGAACAATAATTAGGTATAAACCTTGTAAGGGTTTATGGTTTTGAAAAATTCTATATCATTCAATGATCAGATGTACATGAATTTTGTATACTAAATTAGAAATGATAGAATATAAATCCATGTTTACAGTTGTTAATTATCCTCTTTCAAAAGTAAATTAGTAGTAATCTATACTATTGTCTAAGTTGTGCATTGAGTTTGGTGTCTCGAGTTAAATGCTAGCAATTTAATCAATAAATGCAAAAAATTATACCCAATAAAATTAACAATAAATATAATTTAAAATACGATAATATTTTTTTAATATTTTTGATTACTGTAGAAAGAATTTTGAGTTTCAGTATGTTTTGTGGAATCAGTTCTCCTAAGTGAAAGGATGTCGATTTTAAGGTAAATTCCAAAATAATTTATCTTTTATGCTGATAAGGAGTCATTTGAAAAAGTAAGAGGGATTTATCATTTTCCTAAGGTGGGAGCTAGCTCTAAAAATGAATGGAGTGGGTTCCGTTGGAAGGTAGGAGCCGGTTTGTCAAAGCATGGAGTCAATTCCTGATTCTAAAAAAGCAAGAAGACGGTTCCCTCTTCATTTGGGAGGGACAAGTTTTTTTCCTAAGGTGCAAGCCACAATATTTTTCTATTTTTAATGCATAATTTACCAATTATACCAATAATAATATAGATAATATTAGTAATAAATAATAATATAGATAAATTATTTAATAATTGATCTCTTACTGATGGAATAATATAATATATTAATAATATTGTTTTAAATTCTCATTTTTCAATTACTAATTTAAAAGACAGACATTATTACGAATACATAATAATAAACCTATATTATTATATAGTATTGATATTGTCATAAGAATATATTAGGGTCTATAAAAAATTAATCTACAGATAATTACCCTTTCCCTTCATAAAGTTTAATTAATTATGATGTAAATAATAATTTGACATCAATTTAAATAATTAATAATATATTGGAGAATATTTTGTAAATAATAATATACTTATAGGAATAATATATAATATATGTAGATAATTAATAACGTATATAAAAAATCCCATAATTTTTAAAATCATAAATAATGATATAGATAACATTTTCATTAAATAAAAATATAACCTCATTATTCAATCCAATATAGAAATATTAATATGAAATTATAGATATAGTTTCCCTCCACTTCTATAATGAGAACATACATATATTTAATATATTATTATTAAAAAAAAGGAATTTTTGTGCATTGTACTCTTTGTTAATGTGAGTTAGTTCCAAAATGGTGTGAGCCGGTTCCCCATGCCATATAAATGGTTATTGGAATGACATTTATGCCCCCTCACTTTAGCATAATTACAAAGCTATAAAGCCATATGTCTATGTACAGGTCACCATAACTGAATATACAAATTATCGCAATGGAATGTATAGCTAACCATAACAGATTATACAAGTGATCACATGACTCGTTGTTGATTCAAATGATATCAATAACTTGTGTATCTAACATGTAAGAGTCCATGTACACAAACATTGTATATATCTCCATAACTAAATGTTCATATGATCGTAACTGAATTTGCAACTGAGTATAAGTAAATGTACAGATGGCCATAACTGAATGTACAGATAAGGGAATGTACATTTAAGTAAGATGCATGTATATTTGACTGATGAGCTATTGTATAACATAAGTATCACTTAGTTTTGAATATTACCAACATAGACTCCATGTATAATGACATTTGATGTCTACATGACCATAACTCGATGTACATAGCAATTGTGCACATTACTTTGGCCAATGATACAAAAATGTCAACTAGCAATTGAGCATATTACTTGGGCTAATGATACGATAATCATATAAGATGTACATATGATAATAAATTAATGTACAGTTGACCATAAATGAATTACCTTATGAGTATAATGGAATATACTTAAGCGTTAGATGCGTGTAGGAAACATTAAAAGTCAAATGTATATACCTATAAGTAAATGTACAAGTGACCATAAATGAATGTATAGATCACCATATCTGAATATATAGATGAATATAACTAAATGTATAGATGACCATAAATAAATGTATAGATAACAAAAACCAAATGTACCTTAAACCAAATGACCTTAAACCATGTAGAAATGTCAAACACCAATTATGCATATTGGATGGACTTATGATATGATAATCACATAAGATTTACATATGATAGTATGTTAATGTATATTGGACCATAACTGAATGTCCCTATGAGAATAACGGAATGTACTTATGCCTTACGTGCGTGTAGAAAACATTAAAAATTAAGTGTACATACTCATAAGCAAATGTACAAGTGATCACAAATGAATGAATGGATCATCATAACTGAATGTACAAATAAGTATAAGTAAATGTACAGATGACTAGAAATGAATGTACAGACAGATGACCAAAAATAAATGTACAAATAACAAAAATCGAATGTACCCTACACCATATGACCCTTAGCCATATGGAAATGTTAACTAGCAATTATGCATATTGGTTGGACCAATGATATGACAATTATGTAAGATGTACACATGATAATATATTATTGTATATTGAATATCCCTATGAGCATAATGGCATATATTTACGTATTACATGCGTGTAAGAAACGTTAAAACTCAAATGTATACACCCATAAGTAAATGTAAGGTAACCATTGATTAATGTAAGAATCACTATAACTGAATGTACATATGAATATAACTAAATGTGGAAATGACTATAACGAAATGTATTGATGACCAAAAATGAATATGAAAATAACAAAAATCGAATGTACCCTAAACCATATAACTTTTAACTATATGAAAATGTCAAATAGCAATTGTGCACATTAGTTGGACCAATGATATGATAATCACATGAGATGTACATTTGATAGTAAGTTAATGTACATTGGACCACAACTGAATTTTCCTGTGAGCATAATCAAATGTACTTACGCATTACATGCATGTAGGAAACATTAAAAGTCAAATGTATATACCCGGAAGTAAATGTAGAGGTGACTATATCTTAATGTATAGATCACCATAACTTAATGTACAAATAGTATAACTAAATATATAGATGACTATAAGTAAATATACAGATGACTAGAAATAAATGTATAGAACCTTAAACTGAATACAGCCTAAAACATATGACCCTTAACCATATGAAAATATCAAATAGCAATTGTGTACATTAGTTGGACGAATGATATGACAATCACATAAGATGTACATTTGATAATAAGTTACTATACATTGGAACACAACTGAATTTTCATATAAGCATAATAGAATATACTTAGCATTACATGCATATAGGAAACATTAAAAGTCAAATTTATATATCCGTAAGTAAATGTACAAGTGACCATAACTTAATTTATAGATGAGTATAACTAAATGTACAGATGACTATAAGTAAATATACAGATGACCAAAAATGAATATACAATACCCTAAAACTAAATGTACCCAAAACCATATGACCCTTAACCATATGAAAATGTCAAATAGCAATTGTGCACATTAGTTGGACTAATGATATAACAATCATATAAGATGTACATATGATAATATGTTAACCTATATTGGACCATAACTGAATTTCCCTATTAGTATAATGAAATGTACTTACGAGTTAGATGCGTGTAAGAAACATTAACACTCAAATGTACATACACATAAGTAAATGTACAGAGGACCATAACTGAACGTATAGATCACCATAAGTAAATGTATAGATAACTATAACTAAATATATAGATGGACATATGAACAATAACCCAGTGTACAGTAAACCATATGATTGTAAACCATTTGAAAATGACTAATTGTAATTGTACACATTACTTGATTGAATGATTCCACAGATCACGTTAGTTATACATATGCATAAGTTAATGCATATTGGAGCATAATAGAATTTCATTCATAATATCTCAGTAAGTGTTACAGAAGATGGTTCCCTTCAATAGCAACCATTTCAAATAGGTGGTATACACGATATTAGTCGTGCATAAAAAAATCGTAAACATATAAATAAATGTATTCCTCAAAACTCATGTTCTACTATAGCTTTTCAAGGAAGTATCAAAGCATGGAATTTCAGGCTAAAAATTTCATGCTCTTAGGTCTATATATGCCATTTGATAATTAAGCAGATAATTTATACGTCGGCACCAGGGTATAGAAAAAGTATTGGTAATATATTTAAGTAGCCTTTGTGAAAAAGGTGCCAAATCAGTAATGCAATGAAGCAACACTAAAGCATGTTAGATCATATAAACTTTTGTATTAAATGCAAAGTTAGATGATCATATTACGTTTTAAATAATGTACATTTTGCAAATTATAGGCCCTCACACATGATTATAAGTGAATGGTGGATGTGAGTCTATTCAATGTTGATAATAAAACTTTTAAACCTATTGTATAGATGACTTTATGTGTATACCATCAATAAATGTACAATTAACTGTAACACAATGTACAACTCACATAACGGATTATATAGATCACCGTAATGGAATGTATAGATGACTGTAGCTGAATGTACAAGTAAACATATGACCTATTATTATATTAGATAACTCTAGCTGAGCTGTGCATATTATGTTTATAACTGCATGTGATAAGCTATCTTTACTGTATATCACTATAACTGAATGTACATATGATCGCATATGAATGTATAAATGAGCATAAGTGATTGTACAGATGGCCATAATTGAATGTACATATGACTGCAACTTAATGTACAGATGAGCATAACTGAATGTAGACTAAACCATATGGCCCTAAACCATATGAAAATGTCAAAGAGCAATTGTACGTGTTAGTTTTTGGATTATATGAATAATCATGTAACATGTACATTATGAGCAAAACAATTGGTAATCTATATTTGAGCAAAATTGAATAATTTTGTAAGCAAAGATCGATTTTACTAGAGCCTAAGATGTGTGAACAAAACACTCAAACTCATATTCCTATGCCTATATCTTAATATATAGATGATCATAACTGAATGTACATATCACAATAACTGAATGTACAAATGATCCTAACTGAATGTACAGATAACTCTAACTGAATGTACAAGTTAGCATATGACCCGTTATTGTATCGGTTAACTCTAACTTTGTTATGTATATTACATCTATGACTCCATATACAATGACTTTTTTAGTATATATCACTGTAGTTGAATGTAGAAATGACTGTAACTTAATATACAAATGACCATCAGTGAATGTATAGATGGCCATAATTGAATGTACAAATAAGCATAAGTCAATGTACAGATAAGCATAAAAGAATATGTATATTAAATAATATAACCCTATCCTATCTAAAAATTTTGAAAAGCAGTTGTGCATATTAGTTAGACCAATGATATCACAATCACGTAAGATGTAGATATGAGTATAGCAATTGGTAATCTTCATTTGAGCATAAGTGAATAACCCTATGACCATAATGAAATGTACTAAAGCCTAACATGGATGTATAAAATAATCAAACTCATATTTCTATGCCCATAACTAAATGTACAGATGATCGTAATGAAATGTACAAATAACTGTAACAGAATATATAGATGACCATAACAAAATATACGGATGACAATTATATAACGAACCATAAACCATATCACACTAAATTGTATGAAAATGTGAAATAACAAATGTGCACATTACTTGGACCAATGATATACGTAATATGGACAAATGAGCATAACTCAATCTACTTTCACCATAACTGAATAACCCTATCACTATGAAAAGTTAAATGGGTAGTTACCTTGGTAGAAAGATTGACAATTCATCGAAAGACATTTAGCAATGACCCACTTTCAGAGTTGTCGAACATTCCTATTACAACAATAACGATTAAGCTACAATAAATATATTTATAATAGAACCATAAAATCCATAAACCATGATAAATGACCTTACATGCATATAACTTACGGATCCTAAATGTCCACACTACGTGCAATTATAGCTTTAAATTATTTTGACACTATTACCACCTGCCATGCCTTTAAAACTTCACAGATCCTAAGGGGTTAGCATGTTTGACTTAAAAATATATGATGGTTGGTGGTGGTCGAGCCTTTGAACTATCCCATGATCGAGTTTTGGATTAGGCATAGTAATATGAAGTGGAGAGAGACCGTCAGGTGAATCGCTCATCCAATTAGTCTTGAATAGCCATCATGAAGTGGCCATAAACTTAAAGTTACCAATAATCATTTTGGGCTAGGTAGGATTGGATGCTTATTAAAAATGATATTTCAAGTTACGAAAGCTGAAACACTAATTTCAAGGTCTATAAAGTCTAGAGATTTGTTCGTTGGGTTCAAGAGTTGGTTACGTGGAGAAAGATTAGCACCCTCATAACGCCCGAAATCGGTACCCACTAACTATGTCTCACTTTAGTTTCTGATTAAATGGTTCCATTTGGTTGTTACTTAGATATAATCCCTTTTAATGCATGAAATTTTATAAATTATACATCCGAGTTTTAAAAGAAAGTTCAAGTCATCTATGCACCTTGGAGGGTTGGAGAACAAAGGGATTTTTAGAACAAGTAAGTTCTATATTGAGTTTTGAAAATTTGGATATTTCATGTCAAGTACTGGAGAGATACCAATACGAAATATTGCTTTGCAATATTTAGAAAATGATTTTTTTTTAAAAAATTAGGAATGCATAAAGATCCTTACAAAAAGAAAACATATTAGTAAGATAAAAAAGAAAATAATAAAATTGCATAAAAATAAGCATATAAAAACATAGAAAAAGAGAGATGATCGGAATGTATCTCGTGATTTTCTTTGATTATTGAAAAATAACCAAGATGACAATTTAAAGACGGGTTTGGATTCGATGGTAATTTAAGGGATGAAAAAGATTTTAATCAAAATAATTCGGGGCATCCGAAAGAGAGAAAATTTTTGGATTTTTTAAATAAAAGCGAGGTTAGATTGTCCCTCCAAAGAGGTGGGGTTGGAGTATCCCCAAAGTTAAAATCATGATAATAATTTAGAACAAAGAGAGAATTAGAGTTTTTAATGAAAAACTAAGGTTGGAGTATCCTCTTCGAGTAATGGGGTTGGAGTATCCCTTGGGAGTAATGGGGTTGGAGTATCTTCAAAGATAAAAATTTTTAATGTTTTAGAAGAAAAAATTATTCTCTTCTTTTTTTTTGAAAAAAAAGGGATTATGAAAATAGAAAACTGAAGATTCATATAAAATATACTTTTGTCTTAGGCCTTGATCCGAGTTTAAAGGGCTTGTATTTTAGGGGAACCAATTAGATGTATTTCAAGACATTCAAATGTCTCTATAAAGGAGATTTAAAAAATAAGTTAAAAACAGGGGACAATGTCATGTCATCTCCTTTCCCAAATTTATTTTGGGCTCATCCGAAGGTTTTTGGGGGTGAATGGAGTACCATTAGAAAGACAACTCGATAAGGTTAAATATAAAAATATTTTTGGAAATCCTAAAAAATTACTTTCTAGGCAAAATTAATTTTTGAAGTTAGGTCTATCTTGACAATGGCAGCGTTTGTAGGACAAAAGATGCAGTGAACTTTGAAAAATCATTTTGAGCTCATCTAGAATCATTAAATCAAGAATGATACCTTTTTGGAAAGGGAATTTTGCAAACTTTCTAGGAAAAAATATTCAAGAAGTTTAAAAAAGTCATTTGGAGGGCCAAAATGACCTAAACAGAAAACTATTCGCTAATTCTAGAGGTTTCGACCACAAAAGTTTGAGAAATCATATCTCTTCCAAAATGATCTGAAGTTATACAAGACACAGTTAGAAAGATACTTCGATGCCCTTTAAGAAAAATCAAAGAAAATATTTTATGGTTTGAAAAAGATTTTCCAAACTTAGAGTATAATGCTGTAAGAGCAAAATAAGGGGCTATTTAATTTTTTAGTTTTCTTGAGGGGTCGAATTTGAGTTATGGACGTCTGAACGTCCGCCACATAAAGACTTGACTAACCCGGGCATCATGAATTGATTCCATAGTCCCAGAGTGGTTTGATGCGATGAGACAACCTATTGACCATGCCATCATGGAGGTGTTAAAACTTAAGATCAAGGCTTAGTATATATTTTATACCAAAAAGGGATTTTTTAAAAAAAAATCGCATCTTTAAACTCATTTTAACATGAATCCAGATCTAAAATGTTTAATGTGTCCCTAAGATTGGAAGATTGATATGAATTAACCTTAAATCCATGCTAACCTTTATCTATTGGAGGTAGCATGCACTTAAGTTGGTGATTTCTTTTAAAATTCACATTTTTAGCAAACAAGCATGCATCTTGATACGAATGACATGAACAAACACAACATGCACAAAGATGAACAAGAACTAAACATACAAACACACAAAAGAGACATTTTGACATGGAAATTGGTCGCAAAAAATGGAAGAAGATAACAAACAAGATGCATGGTAATCAGATAAACATGTTTAAGCAAAGGAAAGCATGTTGAAGTTGTCAAGACAACATTTTTATGACACAAGACTCCTTAAAAACAGGAAAAGGCATGAACATACTTAAAGCATGTTATGAAAATATTTAAATATGTTTTAAGCATATGAAGATGGGTGAAATACGATAGGAGATGCATGAATGAGGGACTGTTTTAATGACAGAATGAAAGAGTAAAAGTTTGGTCTACCAAGCAACATCAAGGCATTAAAAGAATATCAATATCTTAAGACTACCACAACTAAGGCAACAAATGCATAACAGTCCTAGGCTGGTCATGACAACATAAAGGGCTCACTAAAATGATGTAGATGATAAACACAAAAAATGTATGGAACAAGGTAGAGAAAATATACCAAAAAGCTTGAACTTTTCCCTCTACTTGGAGCAATGACCTTAAGCTTAGTTCCTTCCATCTCTTTGCTATTATTTAGCAAGAAAAGGATGAAAGGAAAAAGCTTTCTAGTATTATTGTTGATGGTGAGGTGTTTTAAGGATGGAAGTGTGTGAAAAAGTTTAGTTTTTGGAGGTTTTCTGGTGGTGGTTTAGGGGAACTACGAGAATGGAAGAATGTTAAGGGTGAAAGGCAATGGAACAATTTATTTGGGAGAGTTTTTGGGGCTAGAAATTACTGAAGGATTCTTAAGGATAGCTGGAAGTCTTTTTTAATAGGGTTGCCCTTCAACTGAGTCCAAGGTTAGTGTATATATAGCTATGTGACTATGAAGACAAAAGATGAAAAAACAAGGGCATGTTAAGGTTTTGGTGCATGTACCTCATGTAAATATCAGGTACTACACTCAGCTGCCATATAAACCCATTGGTTTGCTCAGCAAAAATAGTGGATCTAGGCTTTATGGAGCTGAGCGTTAAGATTCGGCCTTACCCTTTGACAAATTGTATAATGTCATGAAATGTCCCTTGTCATTAGCTATTTGAGCCTCAAAATTTTGTTTAAATCTAATCATAAGCCCAAAAATGAAGCTTGGTATGAATTTGGATGATTTTTGGTGCAAGAAACATGTTTAAATTAGATTTTGAATTAGTGGTGCAACAGTTAAAAAATGGCTTGATCTGGGCAAAAATGCCTTTATGTATCGATATAGAACATTATATATTGATATACAAGGCAATTTTTACCCATGAGTATCGATATAATAAAGCATGTATCGATCCCAAAAGCAAAATTTTATTTCTAGTCTCAAGACTTAGAGGCATGTATCGATGCTTAATGGACTCGTATCGATACTCAAGCTTGTGTATCGATACATTCTGCCAAAAATCACAAGTATAGCTACTCTCAAGGTTTGTATTGATACAATCATGATAGGCATCGATACATCTCATTAGGTCTCGATATTAAACCCCATGTATTGATACTATGCATAAAAATTTAAATTTCTAATGACATAAAAGCCTTGTATCAATACTTATGCATCGATATAACTTGCACATACTTGTGGCTTCCTGAGTTACCTCACCTTGACTTGTGTACTCATCTGAATAACTCCAGTGATACCCTGAATATTGACCTTTGATGCCACATTTTTACATTTTCCTTTAATGTGACCCATAAGCATTTTAGATCTCCCAAAAAAAAAATTTTCGCCGAACGTCGTGTCATTTAGTAGTGCTTGACAACATGGCAGCTGGTAGTCATCCCCCGATTTTTATTTTTTATTTTCTTATTCTATAACCTTTCAATTATGTCTTTGGATGCCAAATTGCCTCAGACAAAATGATGTGTCTATAGAAACTATATTGGAAGTTTGACATAGCTAAAATGATCAAAATCATTGCAAATGTAACACAGAATGTTCTATACCGAATAGCAAAAGGCTATATGATTAATTCATATATCAGTTGGTTTGTTAACAATTAAACCTTATTTAGTACAAAGAATGTGGCCTCAGTAAATATATCCCAACAACGAATAAAACAACAACCTTCAGATCATCAAAGAGAATATTCATTTCTGCATGAAAACATATCATAACCACAATCCCTAATCTTAAACAAATTGATTCCATAAATTTCATTGGTGAATCATTTTCTTAGTATAAAAGCATTATTTACATATGTTATAATACTAAATAAGTAATACATATTTTTCTTATAACTACACATATACATTATTTATTTATATAAATTATGATAAGAGATAATAAAAGTTATAATATATACATTTATTATATTTACATAAAAATTTTGTAAGTTAAAAAAAATATATATTACTAACATGTAATAGAAAATAGTATTACATAAAATATTACAATTACATAAATTATATTATCTATTACATCATTATATTATCATAAGTAATATAAATAAATATTACAAATTTTTCTTACAATTATACATATAAATTATATATTACATTAAAGATAATAAAAGTTATAACACATAATTTATTATATTTACACTTAAATATTAAAATTAACATAAATCATTAAAGTATATGTAATGTTTATATGTAATATATGTTATGGATAATATATTTGTATAAAGAATATTTGAAGCTAATGAATGCATGTAAAAGATTACGTATAAATAATATCAGATCACATACAAACATTATAAATTTATATAAAATATTAATAAAACTGTATTATATTTATGTAAAACTTTCTTTAAGAAAATTAACTATAATATTTTTTAAATTATTTTTTATCTTTATTAAATATATTTTATATGTAGGGAATTCGTTATTTTAGTAATTTTTTAGGTTAAAATGTTTTATATTTTTATTTTATTTATATATTTGTTGAAATTAGTAATAAATATAATATATTACTAAAAAAATTAATTTTATGATAAAATTTAAATTTTTTATTATTTAGTAAGAATTACAACTAAAGATTATAAAAATTGCACGTAACATTAGAGTGAAGATAATGTTTGTATGTAATATGTGTTATAGATAATGTATGTATGTAAAGAATCGTTGAAGGTAATATTTGTATGTAATAATTACATATAAATGTTACTGAATTTATATATAAACATCAAAGATTTACAAAAAAGCATTGCAAAATCTGTAATGTATCTATGTAAAATATTCATTTAAGAAAATTAAACATAATTTTCTTAAAATTATTTTTTACTTTTTATTAAATATAATATATATATGTAGAAAATTCATTTTTTTTCATTTTTGAACCGAAATTTTTTTTTTCATATTTTTATTTTTAATAATTTGTTTGGGTATATTAATAATAATTATATTATTTTCAAAAAAAATTATTTTATGACAAAAAATATATTTTTTATTAGTTAGTAAAATTACAAGTAAAGATTATAAAAATTGCATATAAATATTACAATTTACATAATGTTTCTATGTGATTTGCGTGATATGTAAATGAATCTTTAAAGGTAATATTTATATATATTTTTTTACATACAAATATTACTATGTTATATATAAATATTATAAGTTTCACATAAAAATATTATAAAATCTGTAATGTATTATGTAAAATATTTTTTTAAGAAAATTAATTATAATATTCTCAAAATTATTTTTTATTTTTATTAAATATATTATATATGCAGGAAATTAATTTTTACAGTAATTTTGAAGTGAAAAAATTTTATTTTTTTATTTTAATAATATATTTAGGTATATTAGTAATAATTATATTATATTAAAAAAATATTTTTTATGATAAGATGCATATTTTGTATTAGTTGATAAAATTACAACTAAAGATTATAAAAATTACATATAAATATTATAATTTTCATAATGTTTATATGTAATTTGTGTTATATGTAATGTGTGTATAAAGAAACTTTAAAAGTAATGTTTGTATATAAATTGTTTTATACAAACATTATTGGATTATATAAAAGCATTACAGTTTCATATAAAAAAATTACTAAATCTGCAATGTATACATGTAAAATATTCCTTTAGAAAAATTAACTATAATTTTATCAAAATTATTTTTTATTAAATATATTATATATGTAGGAAATTAATTTTTGTACTAATTTTTGAAGTGAAAAAGATTTTCATATGTTTTTAATTTAATAATTTATCTAGGTATATTAGAAATAATTATATTATGTTAAGAAAAAAGTTAATTTTATAATAACATTTATATTTTTATTAGTTGGTCAAATTACAACTAAATATTATGAAAAATACACATAAATATTACAATTTATATAATGTTATATGTAATTTGTGTTATGTGTAATGTGTATGTATAAAGAATCTTTGAAAGTAATGTTTGTATGTAATAATTTACATATAAATTTGTTGGATTATATATAAACAGTACAGTTTTACATAAAACATTACCAAATCTATAATGTATTTATGTAAAATATTTTTTTTTAAGAAAATCTATAATTTCTCAAAATTATTTTCTATTTTTATTAAATATATTATATATGTGAGAAATTAATTTTTTAGTAATTTTTGAAGTAAAAACATTTTTAAATTTTTTATTTTAATAATATATTTGGGTATATTACTAATAATTATATTATATTAACAAAAAACTAATTTCATGATCAAATATATATTTTTTACTTTTTATAGGTAAAAAAGAATTACTATTAAAGTAAATTTATGCAGAAAGTTTTAATTAAAAATTCTATTTGTAAGTGCTTAATTAAAATTCTATGTAAAAAGTATTTAAAAAGTGAAATTTTATATGTAAAAACTTTAATTGAGAATTATATATAGGAGTTGGGCATGATTTGTTCAAAAGGATCTGAATAAAATTAAATGCTTACATTGTTTACTGTTTATTTTTTGCTTACAAGTTTATTTTTTTATTTTCATTGGAAAGTTATCCTCCCACTATACAATGTAGACCCTTATTTTGTCCGGGCTAATTTTTAGCAATTTGGAGCATGGACATAAAAGGGGTTGATGATCGTGTCACCTGACGAAAAAGTATTTTGAGGATGTCAAGAAGGCCTAGGGATCATATCAAAGGTAAATGTAAAGATGTGGCATCAAATGATGTAGTCCAAGTCCGAGGACAAAAGATATGAGAAAATTCATAATTTTACTTGAATGTATCGATACATGGTCCTCATGTATTGATACAATACTCCAACATGCTAAAATTTTGAAATGTCCCCATTTGTATCGATACAACATGTGGATGTATTGATACACAAGCCTCTGTATCGATACAGAACCTTATGTATCGATACTAGACCATGCCAGGACCAAAACATGCATTCTATAGAGGAATGTATCGATACATATCAACATATATTGATACAATGGTTCATAGTATCGATACAATGTTCATTGTATCGATACACACAAGGTTTTTAGACCAAATGTATCAATACATTATGCAATGTATCGATACATGCAGGCCATTTTCACGGTTTGGGCATTTTTGACTCGTCCACCATTGGTCTAAAACTCAATTTTAACTCGTTTCTTTGCATAAGGAAAGATTAAAACACATATCAGATTATGAATTTAGACTTTTGAATTAATCATAACATCTTTTTGAAGTCTTAATTGGATAAAAAAAGGGTTAACATCACATGATCACCCTACTCCTTAGCTTGCTAACTAATATCACTATCAGCCACCTTATTTGCTGGAAAAGCATTTCAACATTTAATCTAGTCACCCTATGCACATCACATTGGCAACAAGTTGCTTCTTACAGCCACCCTATAGCCACCATGTTGACATCACCTTGTCCCCCTTGAGAAATTGCCAAAAACACCTCCAATTTGGCTCCAAAAGGCTGGTATAAATGGACCACTTCTATCTCAGCAGAAAAAAAGGTTAGATTCTAGCTCATTTGCACTTCCAAAAACACATTCACACACTAAGAAAACCAAATCCCGTAACTTTTCACCCACCACCCAAAAACAGCCCCAAAACACTTACTTTCAACCACTACACACTCTAAAAATCACCCTCATCCATACCAGAACCAAAACCTCATTATTTCTCTCTTTTTCTTACTTGTTAACAACAAGGAAGAGAAGGAAATTCAAGCCATCTCTGCTACTCCAACTGTTTGGCTGAAAATTAGAGTTTTGTTGGTATAGCTTCTCACTTTATCATTTTCATTTTCTATTTTTTAGCACCTTCATCATTGTAGTGAGCTTTCCATGTTTCTATCACCCTTTTAGGATTATCATGCATTATTGTGGCTTTTGGTTGTGGTAGTTTAGGATTTGGATGCTTTAATGCTCCTTGGATGTGCAAAAATGCTTCATTTCATCCTCATTAGTTTGATATCTCTTGCTCATGCATTTTATGCCATGTCCATGCATCTTGTTATTCTTAGCCCATGCATGAATCATTAGCCTAACACATTTCAAGCACATTTACACCTTAACTTGCATGAATCATTGTCATTTTTAGCATCCATAACTTTTCTTGTCAAAGAGCATAACACTTTCTTTGTCTAGACCATTAGTAAAATTAGCATCCCCATTCATGTTATGTGCCATCCCTTTGTGTGTTTGTTGTCTTCTCCTTGTCAAAATGCATGTTTGATGGCTGTTAAGAATTGATTTTTGAAACCTCTAAGCCACGCATGTTAACCTCAACCAATGAGGCTTAGCATGGACTTAGCATTTTCCTTAAAGCGAGCAAAATATCTTAGGGAAAATTTAGTTTCCCAGATCTGGAATCTTCGTTAAACAAGCTTAAATCTTCTGATTTTGAAATGAAAATGGTTTTACAACTATTCCCTAAATGTTTGTGCCTTTTTCTTGAGTCAAAACCTTGAGTGGTATGATCAACAGCTGTTTCATTACCCCAAACTACTCTGGGGCTGTGCAAATGAGTTCATGATGCTCATGCCACTCATTCCCTTCAGTCATAGACATTCGAACGTCAATAACTCGAGTTTGGTCTCATAGAAAAAAAAAAGAAATATCTCCTGCTTTGCCTTATTCCCTGCTGGCATCACAACTGTTGCCAATTGAAAAATCACTTTAAGATCCTAAATGATTTTCGGTGAATTTTATGATATTTTTCTTAGAAAGTGTGTCAAAATACCTTTAAAATGAGGTCTTGTCCATCTCCAGATCAGTCCGGATGAGAAAGTTATCATTTTTCAAATATAAACTGTCCAAAACCTCTAGAATCCGGACATGTATTCTGGTTGGGCATTTCAGACCCACTAAATGATTTTCTTCCAAATTTTTCAAACATTTTTCTTAAAATATTCATGAAATTCCCTTTTTAGAAAGGTATCACTTGCAATTTTTCGATACCAAATAAGTCCAGAATGATTTTTCAAAGTTTGACACACCTTGTTCATCGTACGCTTTGCCAGTAGCAAAATTGATCCAAATTTGAAAATTTGTTCTCTCAGATGGTGACTTTTTGGGATAGTGGGAATATTTTTAGGATGACCCCCATTGAGTCACCTATCCAACGGTGTCTTGTCCACCTTCCAAATCCTTCAAACCAATTTAGAATAAATTTGGGAAGCAGGATAGTGCGATGCTATTCCCGGTTTTTAGTCATAGTCAAAATAAATTGTTTTCTCGAATTTTGTCTCAAGACATTCGAATGTCTCCGTATCACCCCGATCAGACTCGAGAACATACTTTAACATCCCACAAGCTCATATTAAGGCACAAACATATTTTACATCTTTACCATCCTTATTTACAATAAATCTTTTTGCCAGAAATTGTCGAATGTCACCCATTTTCTAAATCATGAAGTTTTGTCGCACACGGGGATACTCCAACCCCGCCTTTTCGAAGGGACACTCCAACCCCATTTTTCGAAATTGTCAAGGTGAAAAATCTTCCTTTGTCAAAATTATTTGTCATCCACGGGGATACTCTAACCTCATCTTTCTGAAGGAATACTCTAACCCTATTTTTCAATTGCAATAAAATTTTCCTTCCCGGATTTCCATGAATATGTCAAACAAATCTCATTTAATCAAGAAATCCAGATGCATCTAAAAAATGGTCGATTCGATTATTCCTAGATAATCGATGCCAATAGCGAGATAAATTACCATAGTCCACCCATTTTTTTATCATTACATTGAATGATTCATGTTATGTTATTTCATTTATTATCTTACTAACATGATTTCTTTGTGATGATTATTTGCATTCATGTTTTTAAAATGTTTCCAAATGAAGTTAAAGGTAATGTTCCTCATGGGTATCTTTCCAGTGCCCAAAGTAGAACATTCCATTTTCAAAGTAAAATCCAGAGATTATTTTTATTGAAAATCTCTATATTCCCTATCTCTCCGGGGCGTATATGAGATTAAATCTTTTTCATTAAAACCTAGATCATTTCTATAAGATTCATGCATTCGAAGATGGTTATATCGAAATAGTGAAAAGTTAAGATCGAAAGAATCAAAACTGAGATAAAACGTAGCTAGTAAGGTATTGATTTCAGGCATCACGAAGAGGTTCGTACCTCATCGCACATAACCAACTCCTAAACCTAAATGGCGAATCTTTGCATTACGTAGACCACAGGATCGATGTTTTGGGTTTTGTAACTTAGAACATAGGTTTTAATAGGCATTCGATCATGCCTATCCCGAAATAATCGGTGGTGACTCCAAGTGTTGGCCATTTCGTGATGGTTATCCGAGACCATAAGATGAGTGATTCGTCTTATGGTCCCCCTCACTGTATCATAAGTCGAGAATCTGTACATTCTCATTCTCATCACATCACGAGAGAAAAGTCTCGGTCAAGAAGACATTTTCCAAGTCAGGAAAATATTTTAAGTCGTACCACCCATAGATCCACCAGGATCCACCCCGGGGTACATTGTGACAGCTTGGCGACTCTACTAGGGATAGTACTAGCCATGTCTTTCTAGGTTCCCAGTTCTTTCAATCTTCGGTCATTATTTAACCATGACCTTTTTGTCATTTTTTCATCTAATCTTTTATTTGAAATAATTTTCAGGATTGTCTTATTTTTTGAGTAATCATTAGCTTAATAAAAATGGTAATACGAAAGTAAACAAAAAGGTTTGCTCGTTTCCCTGTCACACACTACGCACTTGCATGTGCATTAGTGTCCTGCTAAACTCCAAGGCATGGTTATAACCCAATCATTAGGAGGAAGTGAGTTATCCGCCTTCATGAGTAACCCTCCGCATAGGCATGGCAATAACTTTCAGGATGTAAATTACCTATATCTCTCGTGAGTAACCCTCCATATTTGCATAGGAAAATACATCCAACGGATTGAACCCATTCTGCCAAACCCATGATGGGTTTAGGATCGGGCTCCCTCGACTGTCCTTACTGGATGGAGAAGCAATTTGGATACTTGTTTAGGCATCAACTTAAACCTCATATAGTGAGCCCTATGAGCTAAACCATGTCAAACCATACCAGAACGCTGCTAGAATACCCAAAGAATAGGGTCCCTTGGGGAAACATTCCTAACCTTTACTCCTGATTACCATAATTATGTAAGTGACAAGGACTATATAATTGTCACCCGTATCTGCATTCTTATCATTTATCAAGGCATGCCATCGTGCCGCCCGAACGATGGCTAACCTTTGTATAAATAAGTGACAGTGAACAAAAACCATCATTCATAATGTCTTATACTGCAAGCCATTATGGTGCCCGAGTCATGGCTTAACGCACATCTGCACTAGTAGTGATAAACGAATATTACCACTAGTCAATTATTTTTCCATCAAAATGAGACATTGCATCACCTCATAAAAGGGGCAGATTGCATCCTTGCATGTTGATACGCATGCATCATCTCATCATATCTATCATGATTGTCATCATTTTGAGACAATTGTTCTGGTTCAGTGTTTAGCAAGAGACCTTTTTTGTGGCTCTATGAAAGATGTTATTGATAAAGCTGTTTCAGGATCTAATCATCTCCAATGCATGTGCATATTTACTTTCACCTATTTACACTTGCATCAATCATTCATCATTGCATCATAATCAACACATTTTCAAGTAGAAGCCTAATACGAGAATTGGGCCATAAAAGTACAAGGGACTTCAGGGTCAATCAGGAAAACAAAACCTAACATCCTGCATCGCTACAACACGCGACGTCGTAAACAAATCATAGAGAGTGATCATGAAGCTCGTATCGAGTGACTTGAGCTAATGGTTTAGGAATCATAAGACCATATGCTCTGTTAGCAAAATGAAATGCAAACTCAGATGGCGAGACTTATGGAACTAATGACAGCCTCCATAAGAGAAAGAGAGCAAGCTAGCACTGCTGAAACAAGGAACGATTCTCCTAACGTTAAAGGTCCCCCTGCTAATAATCCAGAACCTGCCCAAGGGGAACCTAGACAAGAACAACGGCCCGCTCCTCCACCTACCACTCAAGCTCCACCAGTCATCTACCTTAATCTAATGGGGGCAGGTCAATTCATTCTCGGTACTCAAGGGATGAATGTGGGAGTCTCATCAGCAGATCTGATAGCCCTTCACCATGAGGAACCAGAGAAAATGGAAGGTCAAAAGTCCACTATGACTATAAAAGAAGTGAGCAAATTCCAACTACTAGAAAAATGCCTCCAAGCTATCGAGGGGACTGACAAGTTCAGAGCTCTTGATGCTCAATCGCTATCTTTGGTGTCCAATCTTATCATTCCCCTGAAGTTTAAAGTACCAGAGTTTGAAAAGTTTAATGGAACCACTGATCCTTCTGTCCATATTCGAATGTACTTGTAAAAGATGGCTGGGTATGAGAAAAATGAAAAGCTCCTCATCCATTGCTTCTAGCATAGCCTTATTGGGGCAGCAGCTCGGTGGTATATCGATCTAGATAATATTAAAATCTAATCATGGGCTGACTTGGCTAAGGCCTTTCTAAATCAATACTAGCACGTATCAGATTGGGTGCCAGATCAACTTTCCTTGATAAATTTGAGAAGAAATCCACTGAAAGTTTCAGGCAATATGCCCAAAGGTGGAGAGAGGAAGCAGCCCTAGTCCAGCCTCCCCTTACAGAAAAAGAGATGACAGTCACTTTTATTCACACCTTACGTGCTCCTTATTACGAAAAGCTTGTGGGGAATGCCACTAAGGAATTCACAGACTTGGTTCTCTCTGGAGAAATGATTGATGCTACCATTAAAAGTGGTAGAATGTCTGATGTAGAAACAGCTGGATCAAGTAAGAAGCCCATTGCTGGTAAGAAGAAGGAAGATGAGGCCAATGCTATAAATTATGCTAGCTCATCTCAGTTCAGACAGCATCAGGCACCTAACCCTCACTATTCAAGAACACCTCGTTCTTACGCCATCACAATATCCCCACAACCAATCTATACCACCACTTATAACCCATCCCTACAACCCCACCAAACCCACCACAAGGCTACCCTCCACAGGTCCACTAAACTACCGATCGAACAACCAATAATGCATCCGGCAATCGAGGTGTAAATCAACCAAGACAACATTTTGATCCCATCCCTATGACCTATAAGGAGCTCTGCCAAACCTTGCTCCAAAATCACTTAGTGGCTCCAATCTATGTCTCAGAAAAGAAGCTGCCATACCCGCCATGGTACAACCTTACCGCCCACTGTGAATACCATGCTGGGGCAGCGGGGCATGACATTGAGAACTGCATGTATTTCAAATGAAATGTGCAAAATCTAATCAATGCAAAAGTCTTACAGTTCAGGAAGAACTAGGGACCAAATGTTGCTGCCAATCCTTTACCAAACCACACTGAACCGGTTGCAAACATAATCAATACCGAGCCATAGAATTTGTGTCCTTCCACTAAGACCTGATTTTGATGACGGGGTCATGACGGAAGCCCCTGCACTTTTTTTATCCCTTTTATGTGATGTCAAGAAATGAAAACCTGCATGCCCTCGCCTAAAGGCAGGTAGGTGCCCTATGTAAGGGGCATTTTATCAAGTATTATCAATAAAATGACTTTTGCATAAATCATTCCATATTGTGTCTAAATCACTTTTCAACCTTTTTGTCTCCATTACTCTTTTATCCCCTTTTTTATCCAAATCTTTTAGTTTTATGTATACCTTTTGCAATATCTATTTCCTTACCCTTTCAGGTGTCCTAATGATAGTGACATGGATGTGTCTGATGGGTCTTTCAAGATCAATTTTGAATAATCAATTTACACTAGCGAAGTTGATTCTGAAGAAGGTTTTGAAGAAAGCTCTACACCACTAGACCTTTTACAGTTCATGATCCAATATGATAATTCCATCCTGATCGCCCAAACATGAATGGGGCAGTCGAGGCAACCAATAAAAACATTAAAAGAATGGTTGAGAAAATAGTCGAAACTCACAAAGATTGGCATGAGAAGCTATCCTTTGCACCTCATGCCTATCTGACCTCAGTTCAAACTTCCATGAATGCTACCCCATTCTCCTTTGTCTATGGGATGAAAGTTGTATTGCCCATTAAAGTCGAAATCCCTTCTCTCAGAGTTTTAATGGAAACGAAACTTAGAAAGGCTGAATGGGTCAAGAACAGATACGACTAGCTCAATCTCATCAAGGAAAATGCATTGGTCATGGTCAAACGCATCAAAGATGCATGATTCGAGCCCACAACAAAAAGATGCACCCACGACGATCTTACCCAGGTGAATTGGTATTGAAGAAGATCATCTCAATTCACAAAGACGTACGGGGCAAATGGACCCCTAATTGGGAAGGACCATATGTCGTAAAGCAAGCCTTCTCTAGAAGGGCCCTAATCTTGTCAGAAATGGACGGTAATGTGTTGCCCAACCCAGTCAACTCATATTCCATCAAGAAATATTATACGTAAAAGGCGAAAACCTGAAAGGACGTCTTAAAAAAAAGGTAAAACAAAAAAAAAAGCAAAACAAAAAAAAGCAAAAAAAAACAAAATAGGAAAAAAAACAAAAGGGTCTAGATAAAAATCCAAAAAGGACATCTGGGGCAACTGGAGAGGATTAATTTTGATGGGGAATGAATCAAGAACACCCACAAGATAATGCACAGCAATCTTAGAGATCTTTCGAAGATCAGCTCATGCTAGTCACATTCATTGTTCGAGAAAGATTCCAAAGAGCACCTAAAGAACATCCATGTCATGATTGTCAAAGGCATCTTTCACCTAAAAGATCATTTTTCTCGCTACCCTATCAATTGCTTGTCAAATAGTATATTGAGTTATGTCTCTTTATTGTCATAAACAAATATTACCTTGTTTCTTGTAACCTCCGTACAATTCACATTGCACTTGTCATTTAATTGATAATGTTTGATAATTAACTGAAATATGCATTAGGACATCTTGACATTACATCGGAAGAAAAAGAAAGGCATAAGGAATCCTGCTTACGCCCCAATCATCAAAATCATGCGCCTTTCGTGTCTAAACACTTATTCAGCATGACCATACACCAAACCATTTCTTGCTTTCACAAGCCACATCTCAAGAAAAACCATTTTAGGCAAACCATAAATTGACCCATGCATCCTATTAGAACTAGAGACATCAACCTGATCAATCAAATAGTCTCTAAATTGTTGGCAATGGCCTCCATTTGTTAGGAAAATGATTAAGCCTCTCGAATCGAGAAATGCAGTAGTCCAAACTCTTGAGACTAAAATTTTTGATCACATTCCCAGTAGAGCAACGACAACCTACAATCCCTAGCGAGATAAGGAAAATTCTGGTCTATGGTTAGAACAAGGATGAATTACCAACCCTTTGAAGTTTGAATGATGTACAAGGAGAACTACAACTATCTCCCATATTAGACTTCATATCATGCATTCACATTACCATCTTACATCATTATTTTTATAATATCACTTCAAGCCAGGTTTGCTGAACCTTCAAGGAATTCCTGGTAAGAACTCTAAGCTTCGCAAACCAAGTGCCATTAAGGTCAGGTCTTTTCTTCTCATCACCTTATGTCAAAACCCTTTTTATCAAGCAACTACAGTCAAAGTGCTAGTGTCAAGAAATTTTTTTCTAGAAACTATCATAAAAAACTTTTGTCAAGAACATTTGTCAAAAGCTTTGGCATGAACTAGTGCCAAAACTCTTTTCAACAGGAAATTTTATCATGAACTTCCAGTGTTGTCAGCATCCTTTTAAAGCCCACAGGTCATGGCACCTTTTTAAAGCCCACAAGTTATGGCAACCTCTTAAGCCCAAAAGTCGTGGCACCCTTTTAAAGCCCACAGGTTGTGGCACCTTTTTGAAAGCCCACAAGTCATGGCACCCCTTCTTAAAGCCCACAAGTCAGTGCCACCTTTTTAAAGCCCACAAGTCGTGGCACCCCTTAAAGCCCACAAATTAGTGGCACCCTTTTTAAAGCCTACTGGTCGTGGCACCTTTTTAAAAAGCCCACAAGTCATGGCACCTTTTTAAAAAGCCCATAAGTTGTGGCACCCTCTTAAGCCCATAAGTCGTGGCACCATTTTAAAGCCCACAGGTTGTGGCACATTTTTAAAAGCCCACAAGTTAGTGGCAACCTCTTTTTAAAGCCCACAAGTCATGGCATTCCTTCTTAAGCCCATAAGTTATGGCACCCTTTTAAAGCCCATAGGTCCTGGCACCTTTTTAAAAGCCCACAAGTCAGTGGCAACCCTTTTAAAGCCCATAAGTCATGGCACCCCTTTTCAAAGCCCACAAGTCAGTGGCACCCTTTTTAAAAGCCCACAAGTCGTGGCACGTTTTTAAAGCCCACAGGTCGTGGCACATTTTTAAAAGCCCATAAGTCAGTGGCAACCCCTTTTTAAAGCCCATGAGTCGTGGCACTCCCTTTTAAGCCTACAAGTCGTGGCATTCTTTTAAAGCCCACAGGTCATGGCACCTTTTTAAAAGCCTACAAGTCAGTGGCAACCCCTATAAAGCCCACAAGTCATGGCACCCATTTTCAAAGCCCATAAGTCAGTGGCACCTTTTTAAAGCCTACAAGTCATGGCACTCTCTCAAAAGCCCATAAGTCGTGGCACCCTATAAGCCCACAAGTCAGTGGCACCCTTTCTAAAAGCCCACAAGTCAGTGGCAACCCCTTTTTAAAGCCCACAATTCGTGGCACTCCCTTTTAAGCCTATAAGTCATGGCACCCTTTAAAGCCCACAGGTCATGGCACCTTTTTAAAAGCCCACAAGTCAGTGGCAACCCTTTTAAAGCCCATAAGTCGTGGCACCCCTTTTCAAAACCCACAAGTTATGGCACTCTCTTAAAAGCCCACAAGTCGTGGCACTCTGTAAGCCCACAAGTTAGTGGTACCTTTTTCAAAGCCCAAAAGTCGTGACATCTCTTTAAAGCCCACAAGTCATGGCACCCTTTTTAAAGCCCACAAGTGGTGGCACCAAAGCCTGTACAAGCTGGTGGCACCCAAAGCTCGCACGAGCTGGTGGCACCCAAAGCTCGCACGAGTTGGTGGCACCCGAGTCAAACCCACATGAGCTAGTGACACCCAAAGCCCATACGAGCTAGTGGCACCTGAGTCAAAGCACACATGAGCTGGTGGCACCCAAGTCTAAGTTAAAGCCTGCATGACCTGGCGACACTCGAGTCAAAGTGCACATGAGCTGGTGGCACCCAAATCTAAGTTAAAGCTCGCATGAGCTGGCAACACCTGAGTCAAAGCCCACACGAGCTGATGGCACCTAAGTCTAAGTCAAAGCCCGCATGAGCTGATGGCACCTAAGTCAAAGCCTACACGAGCTGGTGGCACCGAAGTCTAAGTCAAAGCCTGTATAAGCTGGCAGCACCTGAGTCAAAGCCCACACGAGCTGGTGGTACCCAAGTTTAACTGAAAGCCTGCACGAGCTGGCGGCACTCGAATCAAAGCCCACACGAGCTAGTGGCACCCAAGTTTAAGTTAAAATTCACACAAATTGGTGGCACCCATAAAAAATCCACATTACTCCGTACCTTTCTAAGGGGGTCAAACCTTAGAAAACCTAACACCCTAATGTTCTAGAAGTGTCAGTCTACCCTGAACAAAATAGTGTCTATTTGTCTTTGCCTTATTCCTGATCTCAGTAACGGTCAAAGAGGGGCAGCTGTAGACACCTTATTTTGTCCGGGCTAATTTTTAGCAATTTAGAGCATGGACGTAAGAAGGGGCAAAATCATGATGGGTATCGATACATCTCATTAGGTCTCGATACATCTCATTAGGTCTCGATATTAAACCCCATGTATTGATACTATGCATTAAAATTTAAATTTCTAATGACGTAAAAGCCTTGTATCAATACTTATGCATCAATATAACTTGTACATACTTGTGGCTTCCTGAGTTACCTCACCTTGACCTGTGTACTCATCTGAATAACTCCAGTGATACCCCGAATATTGACCTTTGATGCTTTATTTTTACATTTTCTTTTAATGTGACCCATAAGCATTTTAGATCTCCCAAAAAAAAAATTCGCCTAGTGCCATGTCGTCTAATAGTGCTTGACAACACGGCACCTGATAGTCATCTCCTAATTTTTATTTTTTATTTTCTTATTCTATAACCTTTCAATTATGTCTCTAGATGCCAAAATTGCCCTAGACAAAATAACTTGTCTATAGAAACTATATTGGAAGTTTGACATAGCTAAAATGATCGAAATCATTGCAAATGTAACACAGAATGTTCTGTATCGAATAGCAAAAGGCTATATGAACAATTCATATATCACTTGGTTTGTTAACAATTAAACCTTATTTAGTACAAAGAATGGGGCCTCAGTAAACATATCCCAACAACGAATAAAACAACACCTTTCAGATCATCAGAGAGAAAATTCATTTCTGCATGAAAACATATCATAGCGACAATCCCTAATCTTAAACAAACTGATTCCATAAATTTCATTGGTGAATCATTTTCTTAGTATAAAAGCATTATTTACATATGTTATAATACTAAATAAGTAATACATATTTTTCTTATAACTACACATATACATTATTTATTTATATAAATTATGATAAGAGATAATAAAAGTTGTAATACATACATTTATTATATTTACATAAAAATTTTGTAAGTTAAAAAAATATATATTACCAATATGTAATAGAAAATAGTATTACATACAATATTACAATTACATAAATTATATTATCTATTACATAAGTATATTATCATAAGTAATATAAATAAGTATTTCATATTTTTCTTACAATTATACATATACATTATATATTACATTAAAGATAATAAAAGTTATAACACATAATTTATTATATTTACACTTAAATATTAAAATTGACATAAATCATTAAAGTATATGTAATGTTTATATGTAATATATGTTATGGATAATATATTTGTATAAAGAATATTTGAAGCTAATATATGTAAGTAAAAGATTACGTATAAATAATATCAGGTCACATACAAACATTATAAATTTATATAAAATATTAATAAAACTGTAATATATTTATGTAAAACTTTCTTTAAGAAAATTAACCATAATGGTTTTGAAATTATTTTTTATCTTTATTAAATATATTTTATATGTAGGGAATTAGTTATTTTAGTAATTTTTTAGGTTAAAATGTTTTCTATATTTTTTTATTTATATATTTTTTGAAATTAGTAATAAATATAATATATAACTAAAAAAATTAATTTTATGATAAAATTTAAATTTTTTATTAGTTGGTAAGAATTACAACTAAAGATTATAAAAATTAAACGTAACATTAGAGTGGAGGTAATATTTGTCTGTAATATGTGTTATAGATAATGTATGTATGTAAAGAATCGTTGAAGGTAATATTTGTATGTAATAATTACATATAAATGTTACTGAATTTAAATATAAAAATCACAGATTTACAAAAAAAATTGCAAAATCTGTAATGTATCTATGTAAAATATTTATTTAAGAAAATTAAACATAATTTTCTCAAAATTAGTTTTTATTAAACATAATTTTCTCAAAATTAGTTTTTACTTTTTATTAAATATATTATATATGTAGCAAATTCATTTTTTTTGTCATTTTTTAACCGAAATTTTTTCATATTTTTATTTTTAATAATTTGTTTGGGTATATTAATAATTATTATATTATTTTCAGAAAAAATTATTTTATGACAAAAAATATATTTTTTATTAGTTAGTAAAATTACAACTAAAGATTATTAAAATTATGTATAAATATTACAATTTACATAATGTTTATATGCGATTTGCGTTATATGTAAAGGAATCTTTTAAAGGTATTTATATATATTTTATTACATACAAATATTACTATGTTATATATAAATATTATAAGTTTCACATAAAAACATTATAAAATCTGTAATGTATTATATAAAACGTTTTTTAAAAAAATTAATTATAATCTTCTCAAAATTATTTTTTATTTTTATTAAATATATTATATATGCAGGAAATTAATTTTTGTAGTAATTTTGAAGTGAAAAATTTTTATTTTTTTATTTTAATAATATATTTAGGTATATTAGTAATAATTATATTATATTAAAAAATTATTTTTTATGATAAAATATATATTTTTTATTAGTTGATAAAATTACAACTAAAGATTATAAAAATTACATATAAGTATTACAATTTTCATAATGTTTATATGTAATTTATGTTATATGTAATGTGTATATAAAGAATCTTTAAAAGTAATATTTGTATATAAATTATTATATACAAACATTATCGGATTATATAAAAGCATTACAGTTTTATATAAAAACATTACTAAATCTGTAATGTATACATGTAAAATATTCTTTTAGAAAAATTAACTATAATTTTATCAAAATTGTTTTTTACTAAATATATTATATATGTAGGAAATTAATTTTTGTACTAATTTTTGAAGTGAAAAAGATTTTCATATGTTTTTAATTTAATAATTTATCTATGTATATTAAAAATAATTATATAGACAAAAATTAATTTTATAATAACATTTATATTTTTATTAGCTGGTTAAATTATAACTAAATATTATGAAAAATACACATAAATATTATAATTTATATAATGTTAAATGTAATTTGTGTTATATGTAATGTGTATGTATAAAGAATCTTTGAAGATAATGTTTGTATGCAACAATTTACATATAAATTTGTTGGATTATATATAAACAATACAGTTTTACATAAAATATTACCAAATCTATAATGTATTTATGTAAAATATTTTTTTAAGAAAATAAACTATAATTTCTCAAAATTATTTTCTACTTTTATTTAATATATTATATATGTGAGAAATTAATTTTTTAGTAATTTTTGAAGTAAAAAATTTTTTACATTTTTTATTTTAATAATATATTTGGGTATATTACTAATAATTATATTATATTAACAAAAAACTAATTTCATGATCTAATACATATTTTTTACTTTTTATAGGTAAAAAAGAATTACTATTAAAGTAAATTTATGTAGAAATTTTTAATTGAAAATTCTATCTGTAAGTGCTTAATTAAAATTCTATGTAAAAATATTTAAAAAGTGAAATTTTATATGTAAAAACTTTAATTAAGAATTATATATAGGAGTTGGGCAAGATTTGTTCAAAAAGATCTGAATAAAATTAAATGCTTACATTGTTTACTATTTATTTTTTCCTTACAAGTTTTTTTTTTTTTTATTTTCATTGGAACATTATCCTCCCACTCTACAATGTAGACACCTTATTTTGTCCGAGCTAATTTTTAGCAATTTGGAGCATGGATGTAAGAGGAGGCGATGATCATGTCACCGGGCGAAAACGTATTTTAAGGATATCAAGAAAGCCTAGGGATCATATCAAAGGTAAATGCAAAGATGTGGCATCAAATGATGTAGTCCAAGGTATCCAGGGAGAAAAGATATGAGAAAATTCACAATTTTACTTGAATGTATTGATACATGGTCCTCATGTATCGATACAATGCTCCAACGTGCCAAAAATTTGAAATGTCCCCATTTGTATCGATACAACATGTGGATGTATCGATACATTAGCCTCTGTATCGATACAGGACCTTATGTATCGATACTAGACCATGCCAGGACCAAAACATGCATTCTGTACAGGAATGTATTGATACATATCAACATGTATCGATATAATGGTTCATAGTATCGATACAATGGTTCATAGTGTCGATACATTGATCATTTTATCAATACAATGTTCATTGTATCGATACACATAAGGTTTTTGGACCAAATGTATCGATACATTATGTAATGTATCAATACATGCAGGCCATTTTCACAGTTTGGGCATT
>JBBYHM010241143.1:0-30081 GCA_038381775.1 Adansonia rubrostipa | reverse complement strand
TCAAATTAATAGAACCTAAGGTACAACTTCCTATTTTAAAAGCCTTGAAAGGCTCCAAGAAAGAACCTCTGACCTTATAAGCCCATGCAAATTGATGAGTCCTCCAAGAAAGGTAATTAAATTTTCTTTTTGGTCCTCAAATAGTAGGATGCCTTCTTTTTCCTCTCTGGTCCTCAAAAAGTAAGACATTTTCTTTTTTCCCTTTAGTCCTTAAAGAGCTAGACACCTTTGTTCCTTTTTAGCCTCAAAGAACATGACGCCTTTTCTTTTTCTTTTTAGTCCTCAAAGAGTTAGACATTTTATTTTCCTTTTTTAATCCTAAAACAGCAAGACACTTTTTCTTTAGCTTTTTAGTCCACAAAGGGCAGGACACCTTTCTTTTCTTTTTTTAGTCTACAAAGAGCATGATGCCTTCCTTTTCTTTTTTAGTCCTCAAAAAGTAAGACGCTTTCTTTTTCTTTAGTCCTAAAAGAGCAAGATGCCTTTTCTTTTCCTTTTTAGTCCTCAAAAAGTAAGACGCCTTTCTTTTTCTTTTTTAGTCTGTAAAGAGTAAAATGCTTACCTACCTTAGTCCTTGAAGAGCAGGATGCTTACCTACCTCAGTCCTTAAAGAGTAAGACCCTTACCTACCTTAGTCCTCAAAAAGTATGGTGCTTACCTACCACAGTCCTCAAAGAGTAGGACGTTTACCTACCTTAGTCTTCAAAGAGTAGGGCACTTACCTACCTCAGTTCTGAAAGAGCAAGATGTTTACTTACCTTAGTCCATAATAAGTTGGACGCTTATCACATCAGTCCATAATAAGCTGGATGCTTATCTAGTCAAAGCCCATACTAGCTGGCGCTTGTATGAGGGTTACTCAGGAAACCACAAACCTAGTAGAGAGGTTAAAACCTACAAAACTCATTAAAATTTTCTTATCTGCTAAAATCATTACTGATATACTCAGCCTATCTCAACATAATACTAACTAGATCCTTATTTTTTTGCAAACACATGGAACCATCATCCTACTCAAACAAAATGGTGTCTATTTGTCTTTGCCCTATTCCTAATGCCCAGCAACGACTAAAGAGTTGTAGTTATAGACACTTCATTTTATCCAAGCCAATCTTTAGCCTTTTAGGACATAATCAAAAGATAATAGAATAAAAAAATAAAAAAGTAATAAAAATGACAACAACTGTCGGGTGCCAGGTTGCCAGGTACTATTAGGCGACACGGTGCTAGGCAAAAAATTATTTTGGAAGGTCTAACATGCCTATGGGTTGTATAAAAGAAAAATGTAAAAATGAGGCATCAAAGGTCATTATTCGATTGTCACCAAAATCATTTAAATGAGCATAGGTTAATTTTTCACTGTTTGTGACCAAGGTAAGGTATTAAAAGAGCTTAAGATACGTGCAAATTATATTGATGCATAGTATTGATACGAGGCTCTTGCATTGCCAAAAATTTAAATTTTTACGTGTAGTATCGATAAAAAAGTGTTTGGTCTTGAAACCTAATGAGATTTATCGATCCCTATCATGATTATATCGATACAGACCCTGGTAGTAGCAAAAGTTATGAATTTTGGCAAAACGGATAGATACACAAGCTTGAGTATCGATACAAATCCCTAGAGTGTCAATACAAGCCTCTAAGTCTTAAGACTGAAACAATTTTTTGCTTTTGGTGTCTATACACGCTCTATTGTATCGATATTCATGGGTAAAAATTGCCTTGTGTATCGATAAAGCATGCTTTGTATTGATATTTCAAGGCATTTTTTACCTAATTTGAGCCACTTTTTAGCCTTCAAAAATCTGATTCAAACATGTTTCTTACACCAAAAATCATCATAATTCATATATGGGCTCATGATTAGACTTAAACAAATTTTTAAAGCCCAAATAGCCAATGAAAAGGGTCATTTTCATGAAATGTGTGGTTGTAAGAGGGCATGCCAAGCATATCTCCGGTTATATGCTGTTGCAGCCTTTCTACCCCACTACTTTGCATGGCAAAATCAATGGGAAGAATTGAGCATAGTAGTTGGAGATGTCCCATAGTACGTGAATGAAAGATAAAAAAATACCCTTGCTTTGTCTTCCAAAAGCTTTTGCTAACTGTCGCAATGTGGCTCGGATACGAATCCTGACTAGCCCGACTTAAAATGGCGAATCTATCCATTGTTTCTATATAAATATCGATATAAAATTATTTCCTTTTATTTCTAGGGCCTATATCATGATTATTATTCTTTATTTTTTGTACTTGGAGACTAAGTTGTCGAGATGAATCGCTCAGCCGACTTCTTTGAATAGTCGTTACAAAATAACCATTTTTTTGGAGTCGCCACCAATCTTTCCAAAAACTTACGGAGTGAAAGAACTTCGTATTTTGAAAATAGAGGAATTTCAAAAGAAAAATCAAAATTGATAAAAGTAAAAGGAATTTTCCTAAACTAATTTAATATGAATTAAATAATAATATTTGAAGCATTTTTTAAAAAATTATAAACTATGAAAAATCTTCTCAAAAAAATTTACGAAGTAGAAAACTTCATATTTTGGAAACGAAAAAATGTAAAACTTATAAAATAAAATGAATTTAAAATAAATGATTTAATGGTAATTAAATGCAAAATTTTTAAAGAATTTTGAAGTTGAAAACTTAAGAAAATTCCACCATAAAATTTTACGGATAAAGAAAAGCTCATATTTTAGAACTGAGAAAATTTCAAGGAATACATTAAAACTTATATAAAACTAATTAAATAAGATATATTACTCAAAACATTAATTTCCAAAATGGTAAAGATGGAAATCTGAGCTCTAAAATAATTTCACCGGAAAAAATTTCATGAGCATGATACTTACAGTGCTATAAAAAATTGAAAATAAATTACTAAAATGAACAACCTGACACCTTGTGGATTAAAATGCTAATACGATTTTTTCTTGATTATTTTTGATTTTTTGGAGTACGTATTGACATAAATAACATATAGGTATCTGTAAAAAATATGACGGTCAACTTTCTAATTTTAACAAAAAATTCTCAAAAATTCTTAAAATGGGAAATTTGTCCACGATAACATCTACAGAAATAGATTTTCAAAATTTTGACAAGAAAATATTAGAAATAATTTTTTCTTAAATATTCATCCTATATATCCGAAATTAGAGATCAAAATATGAATTTTTTATCATGTGAACTTAAGACTATTTAAATTATGACTAAAAGGTCTTAAAAATATCTTCTTCATTTGAAAATGATCATTCCCAATGAGGAAGGTCGTTAAGTTCTCAATCTCGGATATTCAGGATTCTTGGAAAAGAGACCTAGATGAAATTAAGTGTCTACAACTACCCCTCTTTGACTGTTGCTGAGAATCAGGAAGAGGCCAAAAACTAAATAAACATAATTTCGTTCGGGTCGTTAAGCTTTGAAAAATAAACTAAACAAAAAAAACAAATATAAAAGGTAACTAGCCCTAAGAAGGAATCTTAAATTAAACGGTGACTAGGGCAAGACCTATGTCACAAGGAGTTGACTAGGACAAAACCATGCTGGTTAACAAACAAGAAAGTTTGATTAGGATGAAACCATATAAGTCAACAGAAGTAAAAGGGTTGACCGATGCAAAACCTATAAATTAATAAGGGTAAAGCGTTGATTAGGGCAAAATCTATAAGTCAACAAATAAAAAGGGTTGACCGAGACAAAATTGACAAGTCAACATTAGTAAAAAATTGACCAGGGTAAAATTTATAAGTCAACAAATAAAAGTGGTTGAGCGAGACGAAACCGATAAGTCAACATCGGTAAAAGACTGATCGGGACCAAAATCGACAAGTCAACATAGGTAAGAGGTTGACTGAGATAAAATCGATAAGTCAACAAATAAAAAGGGTTAACTGAGACAAAATTGACAAGTCAACATAGATAAAGGGTTGACTAGGATAAAACCAAGAAGTCGACAAACAAAAGGGTTAATCGAGATAAAAACAAGTCAACAAAGATAAAATGTTGACTGAGATAAACCGATAAAGTCAACAAAGATAAAAGGTTGATCAAGATAAAACCAATAAGTCAATGAGTAAAAGGGTTGACTGGAATAAAGTTGACAAGTCAATAGAGATAAAAGGTTGATTGTGACAAAGCCGACAAGTCAACAAGGATAAGGGTTGACTGGGATAAAGCCGACAAGTCAATAGGGAAAAAAGGTTGAACAAGACAAAGTCGACAAGTCAACAAGGAGAAAAAGCTTGATCGGGATAAAGCTGACAAGTCAACAGGCAGAAAAGGTTGACTGGGAGAAAGCCGATGAGTCAACAAGGAGAAAAGGATGACCAGGACAAAGCTGACAAGTTAATATAGGTAAGAGCTTGATTGGAACAAAACTAACAAGTCAACAAATAAAAGGTTGACTGGGATAAAATCGACAAGTCAAAAAGGATAAAAAGTTGATTGAGATAAAGCCGACAAGTCAACAGGGATAAAAAGTTGACTGGAACAAAGTCGATAAGTTAATAGGGATAAAAGGGTTGATTGGGACAAAACGACAAGTCAACAAAGATAAAATGTCGATCGGGATAAAATTGATAAGTCAACAAGTAAAAGGGTTGACTGGGACAAAGCCAATAAGTCAACATCGAGAAAAAGGTTGATTAGGACAAAATCGACAAGTCAACATGGATAAAAGGTTGACTGGGACAAAGCTAATAAGTCAAGAGGGAGAAAAAGTTGACTGGGACAAAGTTAACAAGTCAACAGGGATAGAAGGACAAAGCCAAAAGTCAACGGGATGAAAGGGTTGACTGGAACAAAGCCGACAAGTCAACAGGGAGAAAAATTTGACCGAGACAAAGTTAATAAGTTAACGAGGAGAAAAAGGTTGATCGAGACAAAGTCGATAAGTCAATAGGGAGAAAAAGGTTGACTAAGACAAGGTCGACAAGTCAATAGGGAGAAAAGGTTGACGGGGATAAAGCTGACAAGTCAATATAGGTAAAAGCTTGACCGGGACAAAACTGACCAGTCAACCAATAAAAGGTTGACTAGGACAAAGCTGATAAATCAAAAGGGATAAGAAGTTGACTGGACAAAGCTGACAACAGGGATAAAAGGGTTGACCAAGATAAAGCAGACAAGTCAACAAAGATAAAACGTCGACCGGGATAAAATCGATAAGTCAACAAGTAAAAAGGTTGATTTGGACAAAGCTGACAAATCAACAATAAGAAAAAGGTTGACTAGGCTAAAGTCGATCAGTCAACAGGGATAAAAGGTTGATTGGGACAAATCTGACAAGTCAACAGGGAGAAAAAGTTAACTGAGATAAAGTCGAGTAGTCAATAGGGATAAAGGTTGACTAGGACAAAGCTGATAATTCAACATGGGTAAGAGATTGGTGTAACATTTGAGACTTGATCAATTATCAGGATAAAGCACTTAACTGACTTAAATCCCACTCCACCTACCTTGCCATAGGATTGCATGAAGGAATGATATAAAATCTTTTAGATGCTTCGAATATCATCATTGAAGTATTAAGAACATATTTTTGGATGCTTCCAATATCACCATCGAAGCTTTTAAAACATTTTCCTTGAAGAAAACTTTTGAATGCTTCAAATATCAGCATCAAAGTTTCTTTAAAACCTTCTTCACCTACCTTACCATAGGATTTCATGAGAAGGTGATAGATTTCTTTAAAGAATCGTTCAATCTTTCCTAAAAAGTCATCAAATATCAAATATTAAATTAGTGTTCATTGATTCAGTGATATAACTTATACAATTGGATGAATATATGCTCAAGGCATATTTGCTTACTTCTACGAAATCATGAAAAGCATCATATTTCATCAAAATTCTAAAATTTATGGAATGAGATCACCTTCTCATTCTGACCTTGGAAAAAAATTGATCAAAATCTATGAAAATTCCAAAACAATTTCAACCATGGTTTTCCAATAGCAAAGATAATGGATATGTTATCTTCATCATGTTGTTAAAACTTTCTTGTGATAGATGATCACCATTCGAGACTTTTTTGAATAAGATGAAGAAATGAATTTAGAGGAACAAATAAGGTGGCACTACTAAAATTTGTCTTAAAAAAATTGATGTGACAAAGTCAAGGTTTACCAAGACCAAATTCAAATGATGTTCGTTTAAAGAATTCCTTGAAAGACAAATAATCAAGTTATAACATCCTTTTAATGTTCAAATACAATAGCCTGACAGGTGTTAAACTAATGCTAGTAAACACCAAGGCTCAAAGGATTAATTTGAAAGGCTTTTAGTAAGCATCAATTTTCAAGGTCAGGTACAAAGTTCTAAAAGGTTATTTGGAAAGGAATCAATGTTAGGGCATTTGACTCAACTTTTTGTTGAGGTCATGAAATTTTCAAAGGTTTAAGGTCATTTTTGAATTAGGATGATGGTTCTCTCTGATTGGTGACTATCTTTGTTGATTTAGGAGCAATTCTTAAGCCTTTAAGCCTACCTTATCATACTATTAAAGACTCAAAAATATTCAAAAAGATGAAATATTAAATAGCTTCCTAGGAATAGCCCGACAACCCAAATAGATATGTCTGATCAAAATGGACTTTGTTAGGTATGTAATGTAGGCCATGGTTTAGGGTTAAGAAAGAAAATGATAAATAGGCCCAAATAAAGTGTTTTAAGGGTAATTGAATCATGAATAAGTTCCTTTCAGAAAGAGTTGATTTCAGCATGTCTTTCAAGATGAACAAATCTTTTTTCTTTAAAAACTTTTGTTTATCTTTATTTTTCTTTATTCCTCTTTTTTCTTCTTTAAAACTTTCATTATTCTTTGTTCTGAAAGAACTTGAAATTTTTTTCATTCTTCACTTGGAATATTTGAACTTGAAATTCTAACTTTCTTCTTTCTTCAAAATTTACTTCATGACGTCTAATTTGTTCTTCTTATAACTTCATAATGGAATTTGCCCCTTCTAATCTTGAAGCTTTGGTTCACTTGCCCTCTAGTTTAGAGGGTCATCCTTGATTAGGGTTTAGAGAAAGAAAATAAACTATCAGGCTCAAAGGAGACTACAAAGGGAATAATTTTATATATTTAAGAAAAGATAGAGAAATAAGGCCATTTTTCATTTCAAACATAGCCACTTGAACTGGTCAAGCATTTTGCTAGGAAAAAAGGTTATTTTTGTCAAAATCATTTTGAATACTTCAATAGCGTGATGCTGCACTCAATAAAGGCTTAAGATATGCCCTTCAATATGATTGGCTTCATAGCCACCAATGACTGGTTGAGCCTCTAAGAAAGAAAATCAGATTGGCCTGGAAAAGATCTCAAATATCATATCTTATGTATAAAAAATTACTTCAAAAAGGTTTTGTTCAAAAGAAAAAGGAGATTTTGGCTTACGTTCACTCTCATTCTTCCTAAATTGAAGATTTGGAAGAGTGTCATAAAAATTATGGCAAACGATTATCAAAATAAGGAAAATCTCAAAATTACTATTATTATTTTAACACATGTCAAACTATCAATATCTGAATCTTTTATGAGCATAACCTATTTGTTTGACCTTTAAAGAATCCATAGAAAATAATATTTGGGTATGGAAAGTCTGTAGTGGTGAAAGGTCTATTGCTGAATGTTTTGGAGAATTATATATGTAGAAGTGAAGGACCTTTTTGAGAGAGCTCAAACTAATGGTTATCACCTACTAAAGACAAATTTTCCAAAATGTTCTCATTATCCTAAATATTAGAAATCATTATGAACAAAATTCATGGTTAGTGAAGTATGCATACTATTTACAAATCAAAATTCATTTCATAAGAAATGTATAAAATTTTGATGTCGAAATAGAAATTGCCCCTGATTGGCATACTACTAAAAAATTGATGACCTTTAAACTAATCAGCCTTAATATTCATCCACCTGCTCCTAGAATTTCACTGAATTGGCATCCTCTATGGTTGAACTATAGGTAAGCTAATGGAACATTAAAAGGTGCATCAAACTCTAAGTCCTCAAAATCAGGAATTCCACAAGATGCGTGGTTATTTCCTTTCATCATAGTCATGCTGTGAGGACAACCACTACATGACTCTTTACTAAATTCCTCAGTAGAGAAGATGAATCTAAAAGCTCATTGCATAGCAAAGAATCATCCAAGTAATCCAAGTTGGAATTTACAGTAGCCTGTGATCTCCTATCGATCATGCTGATGCTCCATATTATCTTCACATTAAACAACATGCATCGGTTGATGGAATCCTTAAACAAAAAGTGTTGCACCCTGACGCTCGAATTATACCACCTTAGATAAGGAGTTTTCTAGGTTTTATTGGAATGGAAGAGATCATATGATTCTATTGAGGTCACTAAACAATGAAAAGCTAGGGTTGAGGACACTATCCGAATGGATTTCCTTATTTTCTCAACTTCTTAGGGTCTTATCAGCTATGATAGAATTACTTTCTAGTCTCACATATGCTACCTGTCGCCCTTTGGTCAGCATGAATATGTATTATGGGACTAGCTTTCATGTACTAAACACCATAACATAGTTGCATTTCAGCTTGTACTTCCTCGAATGCTCGGTAGAAGTATTGGTCGTACCTTCTGACCGTTAGTAAACTGGTTTCCTTATCTTAAGTGGTTCCATCGAACTTAAAATTTATGCTTGCATTTTCCTTCTTATTGTATGCTATCTTCCATTTAATGATTTGTTATCTCACCTTAAATATATAAAAAAAAAACTTAAATCAGTTGGTATGAATATGTATGTGTCTTGACAGTATTAATCTATATTAGCATCCTAGTATGATTATCAGTGAATGGAAAAATTACATAAATAAATGAGTAAATGAATGAATGAATGCATGAATGAATGAATAAATAATCAACTAAAAGGGGCAACATTTAATGAAATAGATTGGATGTCCGAGAATTAACTAAGAACCATATATAAAGATTATTCTAAAGGCAGGAATCTAAAAAATTCGAGTGGTAATTCAACAACATTGTTTCATGGACCAAAATTTTCTAACTTATCCATTGATTGTGGCCGTACATAGCCATATTTACAAGATTCAAAAGCAAAGTAACAAAAAGAAATGATCTTGCAAGCACTACATTCTAGCTATGTTAGTGTTTCTAAAGGATTTTTACAAACCCTAATAATTCATTTTTTAACCCTTATGTTTACAAAATTTGGCAAATAGCCTAAAAAATTATCTTCAAAATTATTTCATTGCGTCTGTATTCTAATACTTCTAATAACGTGATCTTTTTTTTTCCTTTTTTTAATCCCATATAAACCCTCAACCGTTTTTATTAGACTGTTTAGTAGATTTTTTGTTCCACGGACTTCATGATCAAAATCTTCTTAGATGAACTCTGATGTTCGAACCCTCACCGCTAAATCATCGCAGATGTCTTGATCCTTGAAATCCAATAAATGAAACTAATTAGTACACTACAAAAATTATGAATACATGAACATATAAGAATGTGAACTTTATAGATGCATGAATGAATTTACAATTTCCATGGAATATGGATATCATGCCAAAAATTTTAAAAAATCATTCATAATATAACAAATTAATGTAAGAAATAAAATGTATCTTAATAACATAACTTACATGCATTAATATAAAGAAAATCAAATTATAAAAGTAGAGGGTTAGAAGCGTTCCCCCCTATGTACCTAATTTGCTATCCTCTAGAACTAGGTATGTCTCTAACTACGTAAGGCCTTTATGATTCATTACATGATGTTCAGATTAAACATCTAAATAGGTTCTCAAATTACACCCCGAGTCAGGAAAGAACTAATGAGCTGCCTTTATCCTTACCCATCGTGGGTCTATGTCGAAAAGGGTTTAATTCGAGTAGGAGTATCTTTCATGCTCATAATGAGGCTAACACTTTTTGCAGGCATAGGAATTTACACCCGCTAGACTTTTCACTAGCCCAAACAGAAGCTACCACCTCAGGAGGTAGAGCTACTTTGCCCCATCCTAAAATAGTGAGTACCTATGCCCCTTCCTTATTCGTGGAAGAGAATCTAATGCATATGCATGTTCACAATGTGTGTGGGGGAACAATTTACCTTTTATGACTTTGATATTTTCAAAAATAAAAAACCCCTTTGCTAAATTTCCCCCAAAAATAATGCTGCAAAGGAAACAAAAAGGTTAATGAAAAATATGAAGAATATATACTGAAATTTATAAGTCAAAAATAGAATGAAAAAATTTATTTTAAAAATATCGAGAATTATAGTTAAATACAATTGAAACCAAATTAATCAAAATTTAGCTAACATGCAATTAATTTTAGGCCTGACTCTCTAGCTATCCCTAATGGAGTCACAAGCTATCGCAATGTGGCCCGGATACGAATCCTAACCAGCCCGACTTAAAATGGCGAATGTATCCATTGTTCTATATAAATATCTATATAGAATTTTTTCCTTTTATTTCTAGGGGTCTATATCATGATTATTATTCTTTATTTTTTGTACCTGGCAACTGAGTTGTTGAGATAAATCGCTCACCTGACTTCTCTAAATAGTTGTTACGAAATGAACATTTTTTTTGGAATCACTACCAGTATATTTTGGCCAGGTGAGATTGGACACCTGCCGAAGTTTATATTTTAAGGATTACGAAACCCATAAAAACAAAACTCCGAGGTCTGTGCTCATAACAGAGATCGCTTGAAAGGGTTCAAGAGTCGATTACAATCACAAGTAAGGATCGACCTTCTCATGATACCCGACAATCGATACCTTATTAATCACATGTTAAAATAAATTTGATTTCTATTCGGTTTCAATATTCAACATTTAATTATAATTCCCGTAATATTTTATTAAACAAATTTATTATTCTGAGGAAGTTGGGTTTTATTACATTTTGGAATCACGAAATTATTCGTACCTTCTTGGGAACCAAGAAGATTGCGAAACCCATAGAAACAAACTCTGAGGTCTACGCTCATACCAGAGATCGCTTGAAAGGGTCCGGGAGTCGATTACAATTACAAGTAAGGATCGACCTTCTCATGATGTTTGGTGATTGGTACCTTATTAATCGTGTGTTAAAATAAATTTGATTTTTATTCGGTTTTAATATTTGATATTTAATTATAATTCTCATAATATTTTATTAAACAAATTTATCATTCCGAGGAAAGTTAGGTTTTATTACATTTTGAAATCATGAAATTATTCGTACCCTCTCAAGAACCAAGTGGACACGAATTCTCTATCGTATCCTGCTAAAGAACCATGCTAAATACGAAAGGTTTTATTTTTTTAAATAAAAAAATCTCGACTTCCTATTTGAAAAGGGTATCTTGCTATTAAAATAATTTGTAAAATTCCTCACATATACTGGTAAGAATCCTATGTATTAATTTAATTTAGGAGACATTGCTTTATTTATAAAAATAATTTTATTATTAAAAATATGAACTCTATGACCTTGAAATGACCTAATATAATGAACTTATTCTTAATGTGTACTTTTGACATGAAAGTATCTTAATAATCACGGAGGACTTGGTTCTAACGCAAAATTACCAAAATACCCCTAAGGTATACTTTCGATATGAAAGCATCTCGATAACCCTAAATGACATGAAAATGATTATGGAAGGTTGAACCTATCATAAATTCACATCTTTGGCATAAAAGCACTCCAATGACTACCTAAGACTTGGTTCTAGTGAAAAGGTATACTTTCGATATGAAAGTATCCCTGTAATCCTAAAAGACATGAAAATGATTATGGAAGGTTAAACATATCTTAAATGCACATCTTTGGCATAAAAGCATCACAATGACTACCTAAAACTAGGTTCTAGCGAAATTACTAAAATACTCCTAAGGTATATCTTCGACATGAAAGTATCCCAGTAACCCCTAAAAGACTAAAAAATGATTGAAAAAAGGTGAACCTATCCTAAATATGCAGTTTCGACCTAAAAGCATCCCGATAAAAAATTTACCAGAACATACCTTCGATGTGAAAGTATCACGGTAACCCTAATGGACCTTAAAATGATACTAATCCTAAAAATTCACCTTCGGCATAAAAGCATCCCGGTGAAAAAATTATCAAAATGCTTTTAGGGTATACCTTCGATATGAAAGTATCCCGGTAACCCTAATAGACCTTAAAATAACTTTAAAAGGCTAAATCAATCCTAAATATTCACCTTTAGCGTAAAAACGTCTCGATGAGCAAAATGCCCCTATGATATACCTTTGACGTGAAGTATCTCGGTAACCCTAATTGACCTTAAAAGGCTAAACCAAACCTAAATATTCACCTTCGGAGTAAAAACATCCTGATGAGCAAAATTACTAAAATGCCTTTAGGGTATATTTTCAACGTGAAAGTATCTCGACAACCCTAATGGACCTTAAAATGACCTTAGAATGCTTAACCAAACCTAAATATTCACCTCTGGCGTAAAAGCATCTCGATGAGCAAAATTACCAAAATGCCTTGAGGGTATACCTTCGACGTGAAAGTATCCCAATAACCCTAATAGACCTTAAAATGACCTTGGAAGGCTAAACCAAACCTAAATATTCACCTTTGGCGTAAAAGCATCCCGATAAGCAAAATTACCAAAATATCCCTAAGGTATACCTTCGATGTGAAAGTATCTTGGTAACACTAATGAACACTAAAATGACGAGAAATGGATGAATTTACGCTAAATGGGGAAACTAAAATTCAAAATTTAGCTTAAAATGCAAAATTGTAATTAAACCCATAAATTTTTTGAAATTTCATTTCGTATCTGATGGAAAACCAAGAGAATAGAAAAGTTTTAAAAATTTCTATACCCCTATGAAAGGCCATGGGAATAATAGAAAGTTTTAAAAATTATAATTTTAACCTTTTTGCCCTTAAAGGTCAACATTTGTTAATTAACCCCTTAACTTTTAAAAATTTCATTTTAATTCTTATATGATAAAATAACCTAAAATCATAAAAATCATATGCAATTATGCATAAAAATTACTACAAACATACCAACAAGAATTCAGCCAAATGCCTTGGCCTTAGAATAAAATTTTTCCACAGTTTGCAAAATAACTCCTAAACTTTATAAAATCACATTTTGACCCCTATATGATGAAATATCACAAAACACTACAACAAATCATTAAATTAGCAAAAAATTAACATAAAAATCATAACAAGAATATACATGAGGGTTCAGTCAAGTACTTTTAGCCATAAAGCCTAAATTTCTAATTTTTGCAATTTAGTCCTTAAACTTTTTAAAATTACAAAATGACCCCATAGTGCTAAAAATGCCTAAATCATATTTGCAAACACATAAATCAGATTTCTTAGGATCCATAAGGCTCTCGGCCAAGCCACAAATGGCCTAAAAAATTTTCATGAATTTTGCAATTTAGTCCCTAAGTTTACAAATGTTACTAAATAACCTAAAAACCCTAAAATTAAAAGATAATAAGCACAAAATCATCATTATCAAAGCCAAAAAATTCAGCTGAGATGAAAAAGCATGGGATTTATGCATGATTTGATAAAAGAAATCATGAAAATAACATAAATAACCATTATTAAGCTTCAATAAACATAAATCATAAAATAAGCACAAAACAAAATCAATGAAAATACTAATTATCAAAATAACACTAAAGAACTAGTTGAAATTTAAATATAATCAAAACAAAATCAGATTCACAATAGTAAAATACCATTTTATAAAAAAAGTGCTAGAAAAATAAAATAAAATAATAAAAAAATTAAAATCACCATGTTTAGGCTTTCACAATGGATGACAATCCATGAGCCTTAACATGGATTTAACTCATAAATAAGATGAGAAAAAATCATATGAAGAAGAATAAGAAGAATGCTATATTTACCTTTGAAAAAACTACAAAAACTAGTATTTTTGTATTTTATCTTTTTGGTGTTTTCCTTTCAAAATGCCTAAAAATCCCCATTAAACACAAACCACCTCTATTTATAGAGGTGGAGGATGGCCACATGGTTGGAAAAATACCATGGGCCGAAACCTCCCTAGAAATTTCTAGGATTTTTTTATTTTATTTTTTGATTGATGTGATTTCTTTTTGATGGATTTGATTTAAATTAATTGTTTTTTTCTTTAGTGGATTATGTCATGCATGACATCATCAAAGTCAAGAGAATTTTGGAAGATTTTCATATAATCTGTAAAATTATATCGTAAAAATTATTTAGAATAATTAAATTATAAAAATTAAAAATTATGAATTTGAAAAAAAAAATTGATATGATTGATTTAATTTAATCTAATAGTAAAACAATTATTTTAATTTACATAAGAAATATTAAAAGTGACAAACTCGTAAAATTTTATGCGAAAAAAACCCTTATAGGAAAAAATTATTTTATGTAAAAAAAATAGAAAACTCATAAAATAAATTAAAATTTTTAAAATTGATTTAATATGATTTAAACGATAATATTTGAAGAATTGTAAAAATTATAAACTCAGAAAAATCTCACCAAAAAAATTTACAAGTGGAAAACTTCATGTCTCGGTAATAGAAAAAATTCTAAAACTTATAAAATATATTTAATTTTTTAAAACTATTTTAATATGAACTAAATAATAATATTTAAAGAAATTTAAAAATTAGAAACTCAAAAAAATCTCACCAAAAAAAATTTACGGAGTATAAAACCTGTATCTAAGTAACAAAAAAAAATTTTAAAACTCATAAAATAAATTAAAAATTTCAAAACTGACTTAAAATGGATTGAATAATAATATTTAAAGAGTTTCAAAAATTATAAACTAAGAAAAATATTCCCAAAAGCTTACGAAATAAAAAAACTTCGTATTTTAAAAACAGAGGAATTTCAAAAGAAAAATGCAAAACTAATAAAAATTAAAGAAAATTTCCTAAACTGATTTAATATGAATTAAATAATAATATTTGAAGCATTTTTTTAAAAATTATAAACTAAGAAAAATCTTCTCAAAAAAATTTACGGAGTAGAAAACTTCGTATTTTAAAAATAAAAAAATGTAAAACTTATAAAATAAAATAAAGTTTTTTAAAAAAATGATTTGATGGTAATTAGATGCAAAATTTTTAAAGAATTTTGAAGTTGAAAATCTGAGAAAATTCCACCATAAAATTTTACAGATAAAGGAAAGCTTGTATTTCAAAACCAAGAAAATTTCAAAAAATACATTAAAACGTATATAAAATGAATTGAATAAGATATATTACTCAAAATATTAATTTACAAGATGGTAAAGATAGAAATCTAAGATCCAAAATAATTTCATCGGAAAAATTTTACGAGCATGATACTCACGGTGCTATGAAAAATTCAAAATAAATTATTAAAATGAACAACTTGACACCTTATGGTATAAAATGCCAATATGATTTTTCCTTGATTTTTTTTTGGAGTGCGTATTGACATAAATACCATATAGGAATCGGTAAAAAATCCGACGATCAACTTTCCAATTTTAACAAAAAATTCTCGAAAAATTCATAAAAATGAGAAATTTGTCCGCAATAATATCTGCAGAAATAGATTTTCAAAATTTTGACAAGAACATATTAAAAATGATTTTTTCCTTAAATATTCATCCTATATATCTGAAATTAAAGATCAAAATATGAATTTTTTGTCACATGAACTTACAGCTATTTAAATTATGACTAAAAGGTCTTAAAAATGTCTTGTTCATCTGAAAAAGATCATTCCCAATGAGGATGGTTGTTAAGTTCTCAATTTCAGATATTTAGGATTTTCAGAAGAGAGACCTTGACGAAATTAAGTGTTGACACTAACCCTTGGATTTAAGAACAAAAAGTTGGCTTAGTAAGGGTCACTCTTTAGCCATCCCTAAAAATCACTCTTCAGCAATCTTAAAAAAAAAACCTTAAACAACCTTTAACCCAAAAACACTCCCAAAAACAATGTTCCATTGCCTTTCACCTTCAGCCCTTTTCCATTCTCGTAGTTCCTTTAGACCACTACCGGAAAACCTCTAAAAACTTAATTTTTTACACACTTTCAGCCTTAAGATGCCTTACCATCATTAGTGTTACCAAAACCTTCTTCCTTTTTTGTTTCATCATTTTCTTGCTAATAGCTCGAATTCGACCCCCAAAAAACCCAAAAAATTGAATAGTCCCATGTTTGCTCTTTAATAGCACTGCAGTCCAAATTTAAAAAATTATTTTGAACCATAAATGATTTTTCTAGATTTATTTGATATTTTTCCCTTAAAGGGTATTGAAATACCTTTCAACAGCGTCTCAATTGCCTTCAGATTATTCTAGATGAAGGAATAAAGAATTTTCAAACCTTTGCTGTTTGAAACCCCTATAACCATCACATTACATTCTATTTGGGTCGTTTTGGCCCATCAGATGATTTTTCTATATTATTTAAAGATTTTTCCAGAAAGTTTACAAAATTCACTTTATAAAAAGGTATCGTTCATGATTTAACGTGCCCAAATGACTCCAAAATGATTTTTCAAATTCCATCATGCCCTTCCCCTGCACATGCTGCTACTGTTGAGACGAGTCTAAATTCAAAAATTAATTCTACCTAGAAAATCATTTTCTAGGATTTTTGAAATATTTTTCCAATAGTACATCATTTACCCCTTGAAATAAATTCAGGAAAGGAGATGATGTGATGTCATCTCCTATTTTAACCTAATTCTCAAAATGCCTTTATAGAGACGATCGAATGTCCCGAAATGCATCTGATTGGTTCCCCTACTATGCAAACCCTTTATGCTCAAATCAAGGCTTAAGACAAAATTATTTTATTCAAATCCGTAATTTCTTATTTTTAAAATACCTTTTTTTTTCCAAAATATCTTTTCTTTTGAATCATCAAAAATCTTCATTCTTAAGGATACTCCAACACGTTTTCCAAGGGGATACTCTAACCTTATTTTCATAAAAAATGTCAAATTTCTCTCTCTCAAATTTATTCAAGATTTCAACTCAGATTTATTCAAGATTTCAACTATCTTATTAAATAATCAGAATTTTCATTCTTAGGGACACTTCTACCCCATTACTCCGAGGGGACACTCTAACCTCGATTTTTGTCAAAAATTAAATTTTTGCTTTCAAATTTGTTCGAGATTCATAATTATTTTATTAAAATATAGGGACACCCCAACCCCATCTCTCTGTGGGGATACTCTAACCCTACTTTTATTAAAGATCACAAAACTTTTCTCTCTTTCGGATACCCTAAATTATTTCAATTGAAACCTTCTTTCGTCCCTCAAATTACTGTCAAATCTAAATACGTCTCCAAATTTTCATCCCAATTGTTCTTCAATAATTAAAGACAATTATGAGATACATCCTGATCATCCCTACTTTTTACATTCCTTTGTTTGTGCTAGTTTGTGAAATCATTATATTCTTTTTCATCTTCTTGACATGTTTCTTTTTTGCAGTGATAATAGTGCAGTCATATTTAAAATTTATTTTAAAAAATCCTACAAGGCAATGTTCTGTGTCGGTATCTCTCCAATACCTAATACATAATATCCAAATTTTCAAAATTTAATCTAGAAATTACTTTCATGAAAAAATCCATATGCTCTTCATACCTTTGCGATGCATAGGTGATATAAATTTCCCTACAAAACCTAGATTTACATTTTCCACAAAACTTCATTCATAAAAAGGGGTTATATCTAAATAATGACCAAATGGAATCGATTAAGCCAAAACTGAAGCAAGATATAGTTAGAGGGTACCAATTTTGAGCGTCGTAGGGGTGCTAATCATTTCCCATGCGTAACAAACTCCCAAGCCCAACCAACAAATCTCGAGACCTTGTCGACTTGGAAATGAATGTTTTGAGTTTCGTAACTCAGGATATTGTTTTCAATAGGCATCCGATCAGCCTAGCTCGAAATGGTTGGTGGTAACTCTAAATTTATGGTTACTTCATGGTAACTTTCCAAGACTAGTTGGATGAGCGATTCATCCGACAATCTCTCCCTCTTTCACATTATCATGCCTAATCCAAAATCCTAACCAAGGGATAACTCAAAGGCTCAACCACACTATCATATATATTTTAAGTTGTGTGCACCCGCTTCAGATCATTCAGAGAGAAAAAGAAACAAGGAGTATATGGTGACAACCTAGAAATAATAAAAATGATCATTTTACCCTAAAAAGGTAATTAGAATATTAAAGGTGATCAAAAATGCAAAATTTACAATTAAACCCCTAAACTTTTCAACAATTATATTTTAACTCAAAAATAACTAAAAATGATAAAAATAGTTTTAAATGGTCAAAATAACCTAAATGGGTAAATGGATATGAGAAAAGACCATTTTGACCCTAAAATGCAAGGTTTTCTTCAATGATTCATAAATTTTGAAAATTGCATTTCGTACCCCATCAAAGAGTCAAAAGAAAATGTTTTAATACATTCTACACCCTACCAAAGAACTAAAGGAATGCTAGAAACACTCCAAAATGACAAAATACTCTATATGGGAAATTTGATATATGGAATGATCATTTTGACCCTAAAATCCTAGGGTTTGCCTAATGGACTCTAAACTTTCAATTTGATCCTTTCATGAAATAAATATAGATATAAATATCAAACACATCACAAAAATCATGGAAATCACACCAAAAGTCACAATAAGCATTCAGCCAAATGCTTATGGCTTTGAAGTAATTTTTATTTTTACAAATTAGTCTTTAAATTTTTTAAAATTACAACAAGACCCAAAAATCTAAAAAACATATTTTAACATGACAAAAATGCATAAAATAATCCCTAAGTGTACATAAGGGTTTCAGCAAAGCTTGGAAGGCCAAAAAATTATTTTTTTTATTTTTAGAATTTAGTTCCTATATTTTTCATAATTAGAAAATAACACTAACATCATAAAAAATTCACCAAATCACATTTGTACTCATATAATCAAGCTTGGAATACCTGTCCAAAACTTTAAAAAAATTTAGAAAATTATATTTTAGTGTCTATAACTTTCAAAATCACAAAATAACATAAATCATCATAAAAATAACAAATGAAATTCAATTAAGGCAATCATGAATTTTGGCCAACACCAAAAACAATACAAAATAAATTTTCCTCAACACATCATCATAAATATCAACATAAACATGCATCACCAAGGTTAGATACAAAAATAAAATCATAAAAAGTAAACATATAAACATGTTTCTTAACATATTAACATAAAAATGTGAAGAAAAAATTGTGTTAACATGAGCATATATGTGTGTGTATATATATATATATATATATATATATGACAAAATCAACACCAAATCAACAACAACATATTTTATGAAGAAAATCAAGCTATTGCTAAGAAAAATTAAATATAACAACCAAATCTAAGAAAATGGTTCATAGTCATCATGCTTGCCTTGCAACATGGATCAAAATCCATGAGCATAATCATGATTTTGGCTCACCAAAAGAAAGAAAAATGAACAAAATGAAAAACAAATAAAAGTTTTCTAAGTGTTTATATCTTAAAAAGCTTAAAATTTAATTTTTTTTTTATATTTTCTTAGTGCTTTTTTCCTTGGAAGCATAAGGCTTCAAAATAAACAAATCGTCCCCTATTTATAGTGGAAGGATTCGGCCGAAGTGATGGAAAAATCACCTTGGCCGAAAACCTTTTAGGCTTTTCCTTTATTTATTTATTTTTTGTTAAATTATCTTTTTAGATTTTTTTTTTGTATTTTAATAAGTATTATTTAATGAACTTTGTCTTTTTATAAACTTAGTCAAAAAGTTAAATGTTTAGTCATGTTGATTACTATTTAGGCCCAATAATGATTTTTGATGATATTAACTTTTGTTGATAAAATTCAATTAATTTTCATATAATTATATTATAAAATTTTGAAAATTTATATTATTATTCATGAATTTTTGAAAATGTGAGAGAAAATAAAATTTAATTGTAAATTTTATCGAAAATGAGAAAAAAAGAGGTGAAAGGATTAAACTGTAAGAAATCAAAAGTTATAAATTAGGTTACAAATTTAATCAAATAGGAGGCCCAATTAAACATTCATAAGAACATTTGGCCCAAAAGAATTAAAATAATTTTTTGGAGCGAGAATGGATTAATTAAAAATTCTAAAATCTTCAAAAATTACAAGCAAAAACCCTTCCAAATGAAATTATGTTTAATAAAAATAAATCAAAATTTTAAAAATTTATATCCAAAATATTTTATTAAAATATGTGAAATATTTTACAACTTTAAATTCTAAAAAATTTTACAAAAGAATTTTATAGATAAAAATATTTGTATTTTGGAGACGAAAAAAATTCCAAAAATACTTTCAAATATTTATCAAAATGAGTTGAATTCAACATATTATTCAAAATATTAATTTACATTAATTTATAAAATGATAACGATGAAAATATGATATCTAAAACAAATTTTATCGAAAAATCTCCTGAACAAGATACTCACGATATTGTAAAAAATTCAAAATTAAATACTAAAATTAACAATTTGGCACCTCGTGGTATAAATGCCAATACATTTTTTTTGAATAATTTTTTATTTTTTGGAATGAGTATCGGCATAAATACTACATAGGTCTTGGTAAAAATATATGACAGTGGACTTGTCAATTTTTGCAAAAAATCTTAAAAGATTCCTAAAATAGGAAATTCGATTGTGATATTATTTATAAAAATGGATTCTGAAATTTCAAAAGAGTTAAGTTAAAAACCAATTTTTGATGCTAATACTACATAAGTATTGATAAAAACATATGACGATCAACTCCAAAATTTTCATGAAATGTCTCAAAAAATTCCTAAAAATAAGAAATTTGATCATGATATCATCTGCAAAGATAAATTTTAAAATTTGACAAGAGAATATGCAAAAAACTAAATTTCTCTTAAATATTTATCCTTTTATCCGACATTAATGTTTTACAATTCTCAAAATCGTCCTTTTTCATGATGTGCATACGTAGCCATTTAAGTTTGACTAAATTGGTCTTGAAAATGCCTAGCTTGCTTGTAGGAAGTCAACCTTTACCAGGCCAACTAAATTCTCAATCACGGATATTTAAGACTATAAAAAAAAGAAACTTAAACAAAATTAGGTATCTATAATAGCCCATCTTTGGCCATTATTGAGAATAAAAAAAAAGGCAAAGATAAAAAAGAGATGACTTCATTCAAGCCGTTAAGCTTTAAAAAATAAACTAAACTAAAATATACATAAAACAAAATAACCAAAAGTGAAACCTTAGGTTGGAATTATGGTTATGGCGAGTCCTAAGTTTAAAGAGTTAACCAGGAGAAAAGCATGACAACCAACTAAAGCGACTAGGATGAAATTTAAGTCAAAAATTATTGAAAAGGGCAAAATCTAAGTCGAAAAAAGATTGACTAAGGTGAAACCTAAGTCAAAAAAGATGGATGAGGGTAAAACCTAAGTTGAAAAGGATTAACAGGATGAAACCTAAGTCAAAAAGAGTTAACCAGGGTAAAATTATGATAGTCAACTTGCGTACGACAAAGGTGAAACCTAAATTGAAAAGGATTAACAATGATGGAGCCTGAGTCAAAACGGGTTGACCAAGGTGGAACCATAATAATCAACTTTGGTATGACCAAGGGGGAACCTAAGTAGAAAAGGATTGACCAGGGTAGAACTTAAGTAAAAAAAAAGGTTCACTAAGTAGAACCATGATAGTCAACTTGGGTAAGACCAGGACAAAACCTAAATAAAAAAGGATTAACAAAGTTACAGCCTAAGTCAAAAAAGGGTTAACCAAGCAAAACCATAATACTCAATTAGGTACGTCTAAGGTGAAACCTAAGTCGAAAAAGGTTAACCAGTGCAGAACCTAAGTAAAAAAGGGTTAACCAAAGTAAAATTATGATAGTCAACTTGGGTACGACTAGGGCTAAACCTAAGTCAAAAAAGATTGACTAGGATAGAACCTAAGTCAAAAAAGGTTGACCAGGGTGAAACCATAATAGACAACTTGTCTAAAGGGTTGACCAGGGTGAAACCATAATAGATAACTTATCTAAAGGGTTGACCAAGATGAAACCGTACAAGTCAACAAGTTTAAAAGGTTGATCGAGATGAAACCATAGAGTCAATAAGTCTAAAGGGTCGACCGAGATGAAACCCTTTAAGCAACAAGTCTAAAAGATTGAATGAGACAAAACCATCCAATTCAACAGGTATAAAGGTTTAACTAGGATGAAACCATACGAGTTAACAAGTTTAAAGGCTTCATCAGGATGAAACCATAGAGTCAATAAGTCTAAAGGGTTAACCGAGACAAAACTTTACAAGTTAACAAGTGTAAAAGGTTAATCTAGATGAAACCATATGAGTTAATAAGTCTAAAGGGTTTATCAGGATGAAACCATACGAGTCAATTTGGGCAAAGACAATGTTTGATATTCGATTGATTTGAAGGCATACAAGACTTTTCTTTTGATTTTATGGAAGTTAGCATGGTAAATTATTATTACTTTTCTCTAATATTTGCCCAGCTTTTAATCTATAAATCATTGAATGTAATGCATGCGAAATTTATATAATGCATTTTCATGACCATATTTTCTGATTTATAAGTTTTGTCATTATTTATACTGGACAATCTTTGATCTAGCCTATTTTGGGATCAGAGGTATTTTAGAAAATATAACAAATATTTTTTTTTTCATTTGGTGAAGTAGACCTCAGCTTCTACTTGGAGTCAAAGGCATATTTAGAAAATGTTATAGATATTTCTATTCTTTTGACAAAAGAAGCCTGGCTCAAACTTGAAGTTGAAGGCTTCTTCCTATACTTAAAGTTGAAGTTTTAAATCATTAAAGGGTTATCTTATGCTTGCCTCACAAAAACTTTCTCCTAGTCTTAACTTTAAAAATTAAGACTTATTCTATTTTTCCTAAAAAACCACCAAATAAATAATTAGTGTGGTTAGATAAAAATCACATTTAGCTGCTTAAAGCACATATTTATTAAAATAATGAAAAGTACCATAATGCATCTAAATTCCAGATTTACAGAATGAGATCACCTTCTTATTCTAAGTTAGGAGAGAATCTATTTGATCAAAAATTATGATAATGTCATAATAATTTCAACCATGAATTTCCAATATCAAGGATAATGGATATGCCATTTTCATCTATTAAGGCTTTGGAACATCTTTAAATGAAATGAGGGAATGAATTTAAAGGCATAAATTGGGTGGTACTGCTAATTTTTTTTTTAAGAAATTAGTACAAAAAAGTCAAAGTTTATTAAGACCAAGCTCGGGTGGATGTTCATTTCATAGGAGTTCCCTAAAAGGCAAGTAGTCAGGTTATAACATCCTTTTAATCTTCAAATACAATAGCGCAACAAGTGTTAAACTAATGGTAGTAAACACTAAGTTTTAAGAGGTTAATTCGGAAGGTCTTTAGCAAGCATTAATTTCTAAGGCAGGGTACAAAAGTTCTAAGAGGCTATTTTGAAAGCAATCATTGTTTGGCATTTGACTTAACCTTTTACTGATATTATAAAATTTCTAGGGGTTTGGGATCATTTCTGAACATGGAAAATGTTTTTTTCCTTGCTAGCTACCTTTATCAATTTAGGAGCAATTCTAAAGCCTTTAAATTTGTCCTAGATTGCCTTTTCACGTTTTCACTCGAGAAATTCATTTTTTTAATTGATTGCTCTATTATATTTTTGAGAACTCAAAAATCATCCAAAAGATGAATTTTGAAAAAAGCTTCCTAGGAATGGCCTAATAGCTGTAATAGCTATGTTTGATCAAAATGGAATTTGTAGTCATGTAATGTAGGCCATAGTTCTTGGTTTAGAAAGAAAATGATAGATAGGCCCAAATCAAGTGTTTAATGGTAATTAAATCAAATATTATTTCTCTTCAAAATAAATTTGATTTGGCATGTATTCACTTTTGAAGGAATTTGAACTTTAAACTTTCTTCATTCTTTACTTTGAAGGAACTTGAAATTTAAACTCTCTTTATTCTTTACTTTAAAGGAACTTGAAATTTGAAATTTCTTCGTACTTCACTTTGGAAGAACTTGAGATTTAAACTTTCTTTATACTTGACTTTGAAGGAACTTGAAATTTGAACTTTCTTCATTCTTGAAAATTTTCATTATGATAAGTGACTTATTTTTCTTCTAACTTTAGAATGGAATTTGCCCTTTCTGACCTTGAAGCTTTGTTTCACTTGCCCTTTAGTGTTGAGGGTGATCTTTGATTAGGGTTTAAAGAAAAAAATAAATTATCAAGCTCAAAGGGGACTGCAAAGGGAATAATTTTCTATAGTTATGAAAAGATAGAGAAAAAATGGCCATTTATCATTTTAAACAAAGCCATTTGAACTAGCAAGCATTTTGCTAGGAAAAAAGGTTGTTTTCTTTCTAAAATCATTTTAAATACCTCAATAACATGATATTGCACTAAATTGTTTAAAGGTTTAAGTTAAGGCCTCAACATTATCAACTTTAGCCACCAATAAATCTTGGTTTTGGTTCGACCTTTTAGAAAAAAAAAATCAAATTTGTATGGGAAGACTTTAAATTTCGTAACTTATTTATCAAGCATCGGATTAAAAAAGTTTTATCTCAAAGGAAAAGATGCTTTTGGCTCATTTTTACTCCTACCCTTCTTAAATCAATGATTTAAAAGAATGCTATAAAAATTATGGTGAAAGGTTACCCAAATGAATTTAGGAGATTTTGGAATACCATCATTATTTTAACACATATCGAACTACCACTACTTGAATCTTTTAGGAGCATAACTTGTTTGTTTAACCTCCAAGGAATCCAAAAAAGAACATCTGGGTGATAAAGATTAATAGTTAAATGTCTAGGATAATCATATAAATGAGGTGAAAGATTTCTATTAGAGAGTTTAATCTAATAGTGATCATTAGACCATTAAAACTTTTTAAAAAAATATTCTCATTATCAGCATATTAAAAATCACTGTTAACAAATTCATGACCTATGAAGGATAGATAATGCTTATTTATTTATTTCAAAATTTACAGTTTCAAAAAAAAAGGATACAAAGTCCTAATGTCAAGATAGAAGCCATTTTTGTTTGGCATACTACTATAAAGTTATTAACTCTTAGGCCAATCATCCTTGATGAGCATCTATCAGTTCTTGGGATTTTGCCGGGTTAACCTTTCAAGAGTGCTTTTAAATGCATTGTAGTTTTTCATGGAATGACTTTTCACCTTTTGATGATACTTGCATCTGGCGCTCGGACCATACCATTCCAGGTAAGGAGGTTTCCTAGGCTTTGTTAGGATAGTGGAGATCATCTAACTTTGAATGAGCAAAAAAAAGAGCTTGTTGTAGGAAATTAATGGGGCATGATGCACCTTCCTCATCTTTATTTTCTTTCTTTGAGAATCATCTAAATTGTTTCTCGGTTCCCTTCGCCTTTTAGAACTCTAGATCAATAAAGTTTGCATAAAGGGTTATGAGATAGGGGATGGACCTGTTAAGGTTGTTGAATAATGAAAAGTTAGGGATAAGTATGCAGTCTGAATAGACCTCCATGTTTTCTCGACTCATGATGGTCCTGGCTTCCATTGGGTATGACTTGTTAACATTTATTAATAGGATCACTTTTTCATCCTACATATGCAACTTGGCTAGCATTCATGATCCTTTCAATTTTTATGCCTTGTTTAACTCTCTCTAGAACAAATAAATGTCTAAAAACTCAAAGAAAACATTTCCAACCAACTTGTAATAGTATGGAGCCGAAAAAGTATCCATGAAATATACGTGTATTTCTCTATCAGTGAGAGGTGTTTAGACGCGTAAGGCCACATCTTTCCATCTACAGGCATATTCTCTATAGCTCTTGTTAGGATTCTTTCTTATGTTTTGGAGGGTTCCTCGATCGGAGAAGTTTTCAACATGCTCATGTTATCATAGAACACTCAGACCAAGTCCTTTCATGTGCACACATAACTTTTTTCTAATTAGGAATACCATTCCAAAGCTACCCCAATTAAACATTTAGGAAAATCTGGATGAACAATTTCTTATTTCCAGAATACCTGGCCATTTTGTGATAATATGTTGTCAAATGTGCCTTGGGAAGTGAGTTTGCCATACTTTTCAAACTTTGAAATTTTAAATTTTGGTGGAACAACTAGATCTAGCATTGGTAGATGTTCTCTCATATCTTCAACTCTTTCTTTATTTTCAATAGCCTGAATCCTTTTTTCTAATTAGTCAAGCTTTTTTGTATTTTTAAACTTTGTAACATTTCTAATAGGCCTACGTATGAGATTTTTGACTTAAAAGTTTGAATAGGACTCTAAAACTCGCCTTATAATATGGAACTATTTGCATATATCTTAGGTGAAGGCTTTGCTCTTTTATGGCCTTCTTCATTATCAAAGTTAAGAATCTTTAAATCTCCTCATCTAAAAGTAGTTTTTGTAACTGCCCTTTGTAAGAGGGCATCAAAATTAATACAAATGGCTGGTGGCAAATTAACTATCAACATGTTTAGTAGTATAGTTTGGACATTCACCATTTGTGCATTTGTAATGTTGGTTGGCTATCTTTCTATTAGTACTCCCTTGGATGCCTTAGCAGGAGAGTCGATACGATATAGGGCTATTTGTGAATTTCTTTGGTCAAGGTTTGCTTTTGTATAGACATCTTTTCCGTTACTCCTTCCTTATTTTTACTTCTTTTAGTGGTTTGAAGTGTTCGAGGCTCTCGCTTTCTTTCCTTGTTTTAGATTTGTTCCAACCTATCTTGTTGAGTAGTGTTTTCTTTTTCCATCTAGTGGTCCCCTATTATTCCACCTTGAAATGAAAAAAAAAACTTAAATAAGTTTGCATGAATATCTATGTGTTTTGTCGACATTAGCTTTTATTATCATCCTTGTATGAACATCAATGAATGGAAAATTGATGTATGGATTAATGAATGCATAAATGAATGAATGAATATATGAATGAATGAGTAAATAAGGTAGCATTTAATGGTGCCAATTGGGTGCTAAGCAATTGGCTAAGTATCAGACGTGGAGATTATTATAGGGGCAAGAATCTGAGGAATTTGAGTCATGACTTATAACCATTGTTTGATTAAGCAAAACTCGTTGATTTATTCATTCATTGTTGGCATGCAAAGCCACATTTACATGATTCAAAAAAAAGTAATAAAAAGAACTACTTTTGGAAAGACTTCATTTTCCTAGCTATGTTGATGTTGATGTTTCTAAACAATCTTTGCAAATACCAATCATTCTTTCTGAACCCTATATTTACAAAGCCCACTAAGTAGCCAAAAGGTTACCTTCACGATCATTTCATTGCCCCTCTGCATTCTAATGCTTCCAATAACATGACTTTTTTTTTTAATTTTTATCCCATGTAAACCTTCAATCATTTTATCAATCTGTTGAGCAAATTTTTTGTTTCATGGACTTCATGACCATACTCCTATTGGATAGACTCTAACTTGTTGATTCTTGCCTCTAAATTACTGTCCATGTCTTGATCCATAAAATGTAATGAATTAAATGAATTTAGCACATCATGGAAATTATAAATGCGTGAACATATAAACATATAAATATGTGAACCTTGCATATGCAAATTAATTTACATGTTTTCATCGAGTATGGGCATCATGCAAAAATTGAAAAGAAGATATCTCAAAATGTCATTTTTGTGAACAAATATACACATGCCCAAATTAGATTATCACGTGAAATTGCCTTACAATCTTACTTTCATTTGCATATTAGGCCTCTTTAAATTTAAATGAAAAATTAGCAAATGGCATTTAAATTAAATTAAGCCTAATAAATAAATTAAATTGATAAATGGACCATATTTTATTTAAGAATAATCCCATGTGGTTTGGCCTTAAAATGGATATTTTAGGGCAAAATTTTGGGGAAATTCATTAAAAAGATTGATGAGAACTTTAAAGCAAATTGTCATGAATTTCTCAAAATTGTACTAAGTATCAATACATTTAGTGATGTACCTTTAAATTAGTCTTATGAGTAAATGCATCAAGGCATGTATCAATACATTACTATGATGTATTGATACTTTAGTCTAATGTATCGATGTATTCAATGAAGTATGGATACGCTATTGCCCAAAAACCAAATTTAGGTATTGCCAAAGCCTTGTCTCGATACATTAAATCAATATATCGATACAACTCAAAAATTTTAAAATTTTGAATGTTGGAACTAATGTATCGATACATTTGATGAACTTTGCATGTTTTACTTGATTTTGGCTCCCTAATCACTTCACCTTGATTTGGGATGATAAATACTAGATCCAGGTATGGGCAAATGGCTTGATGATGGCTAGAGATGCTAACATAGAGACTCGAACAAAATTAGATGTCTACAAAGACCATTAAACCTTAGGACCGTTAAGATAACATTAGGCTAACTAGATACCTTTTTTACAATAGGTGTTGAAGAGTGTCAATTGTTCCCCATATGTAATCAAACTGTCGAATCTAATTTTGAACGAAGGTCAAGACCTATTTCTGTTAAGGCTCTTTACTCAAGGTTAAAATAACCTTAAAAATGATAGATTCATATACGTTATCTAATCACATCTTATAAAATATTAGTGGTGACTCTTCACTTATATCTAGTGACCGAATTCACATTTTGACATGCCATGATAATGATAATTTACAAAATAAAATTATGATTAAAAATAAAATATACACAAAAAACATGAATAATTGATATATTTTATTTATCATTTCTCGTTAGCAATTAGAGGACACGTTCTATTTACCAAAAAAAAAAAAAATAGAGAACATGTTTTTCCTTTATATGCCCATTTCCGTATCCATACTACGAAAAGGGACAGTGACTTTTTTTTCTTTTCTATTACGTGTTTTGCTTATATATTCCATTAGTTATGGCGTTCCCTGTTTTGTTTATTTGTATTACTCGTTCCTTCCAATTAACAAATCAATCTGATAAATGCGGAGATGCTAAAAGAATAAGAATAAGAAATAATCAGAGGTTCAGTTTTATGGTTGTGTCATATATTTTTTTTATATATTGTTGCCCGAATGATGTCAGCCTAAGAGTCAATTACCACATTAAAAAATTGATGTCAAATTCTTCTCCAAACTTCAACTAATTCAACCATATGTTGTTCAATCGACTTTTTTAATACTGAAATATTAATCTTCCAATAGCTTTGTACTATACATACATTTCATTTTTTTTCAAAAATAAACATTGAAATTAAAAATTAAACTAAAATTATACCAAGTCTCCTCATAATTGATATCCATTGAAGGATAATAATTCATAATAATTTATTACTTCGAAAACTATGATTAGACCAATCGTTGAGAACAAAAATTTAAAGATAATATTTAAATGAGTCAATTTAATGATGAGCTAAACATTGAATTATTAATATAGGTTGAGTTGTAGAATTTTCAATCCTTCATACAATTATATAAATATATAAATGTATATATCATTGTCATTTAGGGTAATAATTCATACTAATTTTTTAATATAAATTATAAAAAAAAGGTTTAAGAAACAAAATTTTAAGATAGGAACTCAAATGAGTCAATTTAATGATGAGTTAAGGGCCATGCCTACCCAAATTAAATTTGGAAGAAGCATCGACATCAGCCGACTGCCTGAAAATTAATTAAAAACCAATCAAGCAATATAAACTAAGCCTTTGATTTCCTTCTGTACTCCGTATTCTTCATTTTTGTCCAAACTCCATTTGCCTCTTCAAAACAAAGCCAATTTTTTTCACTTCCAAAATGACCCTTCGAATAATTTTTATATCTTGAATGTTAGAAACCATATATTTTTTATTGGTACAAGTTTTTATCACTACTTCCTCTCTTTCTCATAGGGATGCTGCGTGTTTCTTACACGCGTCGTTCCTTTCTTCCAAACAAGCGCATCTGCTTT
>JBBYHM010241034.1:18528-30086 GCA_038381775.1 Adansonia rubrostipa | reverse complement strand
TATTATTATTTAAAATAATGATAATTAAAGTCTGATAATAATATAACAAAGTAATAAGATAAATTAAAAATATTAAACCCATAATAGATAATACCATATCAAAAATAAAAAAAATCACATGTTAAACTAGCAACTAGACCTGCTCATAAGCCAGACGACCTGCCTATAGGCTAGACAGCCTACCCAACACAATAGGCCTGACACGATCAAGTCTAGGTCTTAGGTTTAAAGTTTTAAGTATGCTTGATCTGAATCAGTATTTTTTAAAAATAAAATAATATATTTTATGTAAATTTAATTATAAAATATGTTAATATTAATATAAAAATAACTTTTTAATATTATGAACAATGATTTATACTTAAATTGATCGGCTAGGACGAATTCGGCCCTAAGCTTAGAATTCAAAAATTTTTTGGGCCATGCATAAGCCTATAAAACCGAACTAAGATTTTTTCGGGCCAAACGAGTCCAAATTCGTGCCTAGGCTTAGAATTTAAAATTACATGAAAGTAATTATATTTAACATAAAAAAAAAATGATGTAAAAATACTCAAATCCGAAACCCAACCCGACCTGAACCCGAACCCAATCCTAAATTGGTTAGAACTTGAATTAGCTCGAACCCGAATTGGCCCGAACCTAAAAGAACCTGCACCCGAATCAGCTCAAATCTAAAAAAATTTGAACTCGACCCATCCCGAACCCGCCGAATTGCCACTTCTAATTTTAAAAGAAAATGAAAGCTTTTTGCAGAATGAACAAAAAATTGTTTGGAATTAGAGGGACAGGACCCGCATGGGTCCCGACACATATGTATGGTATTCTTTTTTTTTCCTTTTTTTTTCCTTTCCTTTTACATTAAGCAATTTTTTTGTTATTTTAAAAGATTTTTTTCTTATATTTCTATTACATTATTATTGAATTTCTTTAGACGATTTCATTTATTTATTTAGTGTTGAGAAATAAATTAAGCTTTATTAATTATTTATGACTATCTGATGTAAATAATTTTTTAACGTTTTATTTAATTGTTTTACTTAGTTCGCTAAAATAAATGTCATTAAGCATGATATATATTTTTTGTATTTATGAGTAAAATTAAGATTGAAATAATAGTCTATTTATTCTTTTTAAAATGCTTTTTCTAATAAAAATTAATCAAGGTCTTTCTAACGATGAAATTTGAAAAAGTTGTAAATAGTTGACTTATAAGAAATTGTTTGGTAAAAAAATTTTGCCTAAATTCTACCAGTACGATAGAAAGTTTATTTAATAATTTTCAATATTAAAGATAGTGGTTAACTTTTAATGACTTAATAGTAAAAATCAATTAGTTTAGAATAAGAATTAAAACTTTTAACCCTTCCAAATAAAATACTAAATGAATCCGATAACTTAGCCTCTTTAATAGAGCAAACAAATTCCTTTAAATACTCTTGAAATGAATAGATATTTCTTGGAATTTCACTAGCATGATTGAGAATTCTTTGAAAAGTATCTCCAATATTTAAATTTTGATTAAAATAAATAAATAAATTAGAAGTTTAAGATAAAATCTAGATCCTTTTTTCTTTCACATAAAATATTAAAATAAATTTGATGATAGAGTAATTTCAAAGGAACAAATGGATTTTTTTGAATGCTCTTGCGGTGAGAAAACCTTTTTCGAGATTCTACAATTCAGATGGAGAAATGTTGAAAAGAATTTCCAATATTTAAATTAGAAATAAATTAAAAGGCTTAAGATAAAATCCAAGCATTTTTTATTTTTGATAGATAGGGTTTGACAAAAGGACTTAGTCACAACATAAAAATAGATTGTGCAAAAATTCATAGTTTTTTTATTATTTATTCTAGTTATTCTAGTAAAATAAATGAAAATAAAAAGAAAAAAGAAGAAAAAAAGAATAGAAATGATATTTAGATTATATCATAGAAACAAAAATAGTACTTCTTTTTCTTCTGATTGTTGATTCAATCCAATAACAAGATTTTTTTTGTTACAACAAGTTAGATCACAGAATCATAGAAAAAATGATTAATGATTTATTTTTACATAGAATATTAAAATGAATCTGACGATGGAGTCACTTCAAGAAAGAAAATAAATTTTCTTGAATACTCTTGAGGAGAGAAAATTTTCCTCGGAATCCTACCAGCATAATGGAGAATTTCTTGAAAAACATTTCTAGAATTTAAATACTAGATTAATAATTCAAGATCTTTTAAAACATAGGACCTCTAGTACAACATTAAGCTAAGTACTATTTTTACTACAGAAGTGTGGGAGTGCCTATCCCTCACCACATGTAACTGAACTTTCAAATCTAGTTTTGAATATAGACTATAATCTATTCATTTTAGGGTGCTTTGGTTAAGCTTAGGATAAACTTAAATAGAATTGATTCATTGAGGTGACCTAATAACACCTTAGAAAAGATAAGTGGCGACTCTTACTTTTTACGTTTTGTAATAAAATTCCCATTTAGCACGTTATGACAGTTTGGCGACTCTATGGAGATTCTAGAGAGTCAAACTATGGTTAGCTTCATTTTACATTTTGCCTTTCTAGTTATTTTCTTAAATGGTTATTTGTTTATGTTTATTTGTTAAGTTTTGTATAAATTATTTTTTTCTCACTAATGCTTGCTCTTTTTCTCTTGTATATGAAAAATTCAAGGTGTTTTATGTTCCTTTACAGCATCACACGAATCATATCATAAGCCTATACCCATGCTTGTTTTTTAAGGGGAAGGTAAATAAATTATGCTTTCTTAAGGTGTTAACCTTCGCAAGGGTTAGTGAAGCACTATTTGGGTATAAAGTACCAAAACTTTTATAAGATGATGAGCTCCACAGTGGTTAAGGAAATACTCCCATTCAAATTCAGCCATTTTCATTTGAAGCCAATAATGGGCAAGGATTATGATGCCTTACTTATCCTTTGTGGGTGATGTTAAGGTGAAATAATGGGAACTTTTTAGTTTCCTCAAATATCCTAAACCAAAATATAAATAACAATTAAGAGGCCAACTTTAGGATTCCACATGCTAACCCTCATTAGAATTAACCCAAGTTAGGACACAAGAAGGAACACTTCTTACCCTTTTCAAGATGTAACTTTTATTATTTTTTTATGTTTTACTTATTATTTTCTTTCTAACCATTTTTACTTCATCTTTTTCTTTTTCATGCACTCGTAACATCATGACATCATTGGAATTCCTTGCTATATAACAATTATTTGACAAAAAGGAACTCTCAAGTAACATCTATGACAAGCCTACCAAAGTTAGAATCTGCCCACTACAAGTCCTTAGATGTTAGAATCTGCCCACTACAAGTCCTTAGATGACTTAAAAGCCAAATCTAAAGCAACCTAGCAAGCGATAGGTGATTGTCTACTAGTAGGATAAGTCTTAACGCTTCCAGAAATAGTTCACCTCAATCTTGCACAAAATGACTTAACAGATCTGATGAACATTTGAGGATCTTGGAGTTCGCTTAGGTAGAAACTTTTGTATAAAATATGGGAACTTGGCATTACTTATTCCAATCAAGGTGGACAACAAATTGATAAAAGCCATAATGCAATTCTAGGACTCCTTGTATAAGTATTTTGTATTCAATAAGGTAGATATGATCTCAATTATTGAGGAATACTTAAAACTTTACGCCTTAAAACTCCAATCCCTGACAAGATATTTCATAAGAATAATGTGGGTTATTGCCAAAAACTTGCTGGGATTATGAGGATTATCAAGATAGAGGTAATTGAAAAGTAAAGAAGAGGAAGCATTTGCATTCTTTAAAGCTTTTTTCAAGATTATATCACCAAAAAGTCTAAAAAAGGGAAGGTCATAAGCATAATGGCCTTGGCCATTTATGGATGTAGTAGTTATAGACAAAAAGCATTCAATTATTAGTGAAAAATCAATATATTTCTAATGCTGAATTAGGATCAACTAGAAATGAATAAAGCATTAAGTCCAAAAAAATTACTAAAAAAGGAATTCTTTTTTTCACTAGTAAATCGGTGATATCTTTTGATTACTTTTAACTTTGAAATTTGAATATTTTTGGAATAAAAATATTCCCTAATGTCTAAGGTTGTGTAGATCATAATGTAGGATTTCATTGATCAAGTTGAACACCAAACAATCAAAGCACTAACCATCTTGGCGGAAAAAATCAGGTCCTCGAATCATTACAGGAAAAATTAGGAAGGAATGTTCAATAGATATTCATAACTATACAAATGGATAATGAGCCACTTTGAATGTAAAGAAAGTAGATTTCGTAGGCCATTCTTCACCAAATGTGCCATCAAGGAGTTTTGTGACAACACTTGGTCGAAACCCAAAAAAAAAAGTGAATGGGTGGCATTCTTGAAAAAGTTGACAAGTCAAAAGGTGGTACTGAAGGCACTTTGGATGTGTCATGATTTGACTCTATATAGTTTTTGGGGTTAGCCTTAGGTACCATTTTTGGTTTTATAAGGAGTTATCAGTTGCGCACCAATCTTGTTTCGAAGGTAAGTAGTGTACGAATAATTTATCCTGATGACTCAGGCTGAAGTAGATAGATTTTGCTTAGACAGATGAAGGAATTTAAGAAAGAAAGAAGATATCATTAAAGCCTGGAAAAAACTAATTCAAGTGGGGTGAGGGAGGCTTAAGTATAACACCACCCTTGAATACCCTATGACACATGAAGCAAGCCTAGGACATAGTGTTACATCTAGGAAACAATGTTAGCCACTTGCTCCAAGTTATCCCCCTTAGCCCAATGTTAAAAATAAAACTGGCCAAAAGAAAGTTGTCTAAGAAAAGGATGAGGTAGAGTAAGAAAACAAAAAACTATGAGAGAAGATCAAAAAGTTGGAAAAGGCTGAACTATGATTGCAACATGTAGAAAATTGCCTATCATGAGCTAGATGATATAGCTACATAAAAGGCTTAGAGCTCAATCATATGACGATGGAAAATAGGAAACGTACATAGAAAGTGTATCTAATTAATTGATTAAAAAGGTAAATAAAAAGAATTAAACTAATAATAATGAATGTTGTTTAAACTAAAAGCATTACCAAATTTATTATATAAAACAAATTCTATAAATAGAAACAAATTGAAAAATAACAAATTAAAGAAAATGAAAGGTTTTTCTTTCTTTTAGGCTTGTCAATTTTCATCCGAACCTAAAAAATTTGACCAAGCACTCGAACTCAAATATGATCCAATCTGATTTTACTAGAAAGAGTCAATAACCTGAAACTGATTAACCCAAACCTAAAAATAACTCGTACCTAAAATATTTCGAATCCATAAAAACTAGAAATGACATGAATCCAAAATAACCTAAACTTAAACCCAAAATGACTCGAACAATCAACCCATAATAATTGAACCCAATAAACTTAAGTGTTAAATCTGATTGACGTGAACCTAATTAATTTGAATGTTAAACCAAATTAATTTGAACCCAAAATGACTCAAACCCAATTAACTCAAGCGTTAAACTTAGTTAACCCATACCCTAAATGACTCGAACCTCAAATGATTCAAAATTGGAATGACCTACATTTGAAAATTTAAAAACTCGAATTGACCCAACCCAAATTGACTTAATTGAAAACTTACCCAACCTACACAAGTGATAGGACTAGTTTTTCCTTTTTATTTTTTTTTGTGAGCATAGCTAGATATATTGAAGGAAAAAGATACGAATCAACAACTATTGGTTTTTAGGAAAATATACATACAAAATTTTTTAATAGAGCAGATTTCTCATTTTTGGCTTAATCTGTCAATTTTTTAATTCAATTTCAAGTATTTAATTATACCCTTTTATTCCATTTCATTTTCTCTCTTCTTGAGGTTAACAATCTATTTTTTCTTTTATTTTCCTCCACCAAAAACTTTAATTAGACACTTTTATTTTTCCAATCATTTTTTGCTATATATATAAAGTTGTAGCTTGAAGATAGATTGGAGATATTCAAATTTAAAATTTTAATTGAAATTTATTAAATATTATTTTCAAAAAGAGATAATGTCTGTCAATTAAATTAATCCAGCTTTAACGTCTTTCTTTATGCATTTAATTTTATAATAATTACGGTTTCACATAACAATGCTGAAGCAAACCATGTTGAAACAGTTATATTCTGACTTTGCATATAGCCCATGACATAAACAACTTGAGAAATCTAATTAAATTAGAATTTAATTAATCCATACTTAATAGAGATTATTAAGTACGTATGGTCCTTTGAATTCCACCTCTTTCAAATATAAAATGGCTAAATTAACATTATCAGGTTCTTTCTTATCTTTAATATATTATAACAATAAGAATAAATAAGAAAAAGTTGCAGCTTGATTAAAAATAAGCTTGGAGAACCAATTACAAGGTGAATAGATAGAATGTGTTGTCATTTCAACTGTTTAAATGTTATAGAGGTGTTATGGTTTGGTTTTGAATAGACAAAAATTGTTTATCCAAATTTGATTCAATCTTATTTGAAAACTTATTATATTCTTTAAAATATATTAAAATATTAAAAATTATTTTATAATTAAATTAAATTAAATTAAATTATTTTGTTATTTAAGTAATAATTCAATCAAGCAATTTTAAATTATCAAGACTTTATTTTAAATTGAATTTATCAAATTAAACGAATAACTTGACTCTTAAATGGATGTGGTATTAAACACTTATAACGGAGTGACGTGTGCTGCCTTCATCTAAGTCCCTATATACATAATTGCAACTCTACTTAATTTGAGGGATAATAACTGAATGAGGATTTTAGGGTAGGCAGATTACTAATTCCAAGTTCCAGACCTTTTAATTTACAATTTACCTTCTCCTATTGATAGATTCATCAATAAAATGGTAATTATATTCCTGAAAATATGCTGTAATAGACTCTTTTATTTTAATGTAGATAGTGCTTGACAATTTTTTGAACATTAATTCATTATTCATACAAATCATATAATACATTGATTCCTAAAATCAATATAAAAGTTTGTCAAGAATCATACTGTGCTCGTATCATACATATATATTTGTTTGGATTTTAGTTGTGTTTCAAGTATTATATATAAATTTTAGCACGTTAATAGCTTTTATATAGATTTTGATATATTTGTCTATTTGTATCATATTTTAATTTTTTTAATATTTTATTCGTGTTATATTTGAAATTGTCGAATTTAATTGTTATTATTCAAATAGTTTCAAATTTTGAGTCATCTACCTATAATGATTGTTGTAACATAGTTGGATACGATTTTTGATGTGTTAGTGCAGACAAAACTTTAATCATTGTAAGGCCTCAATCGTCAAGACGAATAGCTTTTTCGAGCTTCCTATATCAAACACACTAGATTGCTGGGTTAAAGGGTTTTCATGAATCTTTTTGGGTTGGGTATGATCAAACACCCATTAAACCATCCATTTAAGAGTTATGAAACTTAAAAAGGATCGATTTTAAAATCTACACAATCCAGAGATCTGTAAAATTAGGCTCAAGAGGCAGTTACACTAAAAGTAAAGATCAATTTCTTTCGTGATGTCGAGAAATTGGTTCTAACTAGTTACATATATCCATATTTCGTTTTTCTCAGTTTCGAATATTCAACCAGTTGGTTCTAACTAGTCACATATATTCAAATTTCGTTTTCCTTAATTTCAAATATTCAACCATAATCTCCTTTTATAGACACAAAACATGCATCTAGCAATGAAGAAGAAAAATATGTATACTAGGAATTGTATCACGTTCCTACGAGAGTAGCTGAATATTGGCTTGGGACTAAATTAAATCCATAGCATGACTTAGAGCAAAATGTTATGTGAAAATGAAAATGTCATAAAAGTGCAATGACTCCAAAGATATTTTCAAATTAGGTATTAAATCAAAACTATTTAGAAAATTGGACTTTACTCAAAAGATATTATGAAGGGTACACAATAGTAAACTGAAAATTTGAAAGCAAGGTTAAAATCAACTTTTTAATTAAATTTTTATTAACTTGAAAGCCATGTAGTGAACTATTAGGAACCTAGTATTTAACACTAAAAATGCTAAAAAAATCTTAAAAAATCATTTTGCGCATGACATGAATTTTTTAATTAGACATTACTGCATTGCTCGACATGTCCGAATGGCTTACATTGCGGATTCTTTTCCTGGTTTGTCTAGACCTTCCACCAAACGAGCCATACATGGTCAGAAAGCTTATTTAATCTATTTTAATTAAGAAAATGATTATCCCCCTTGAAAATAGCTTACTTTAATATCCAACCACCGAGACTGAGCTATTTAAATAGCTCTTGTTACGAAATTTCTTTTGGACTCATCCAACCGTGAAATCAAGCTTTCAAAAGCTCATTTCGAAGCTAAACTATTGGGGATGATACTAAGAATAATAAAAAAATTAATACCATAAAAATATATAAGAAAATATTTATCTAATCAAAACTATTGTGCTGGAAATTAACATTGACTTAAAAGCAATATGTGTGCCTGAATACTTATCGCGAATTTTTGGACTAACCTTTGAACACTTGAATGTCCATTGGTTGAGCACTAAACATTCTTGGCATGTCAAAGGGACAAAAACAACAAAAATCACACTAATACTCTTCCTAAACCTCAAAATATTACAACTTGGGTAGTAGTTGAAAGTCATGCGAATGACTTGTTTTATGCTTTTTTATAACTTAGCTAATTTAAACAAAGGAGAGCCACAAAAATGCCACCCACTTGAGTGCTGTAATAACAATCAAATAAACACTAGACACACATATTAAACGCACACAAAATACACCTAATGGCTCCCATTAATGCTCCTCAAGTTCAAGCTTAAAACACTTGGAGAGCATTATTTTTAGCTCCATGTTAGCTCTAAATTCAAGCATTTTATTCAATAGCTCCAAGCTGCCATCAAAGAAACTTATTTGGTAAAACTGAGCGTGAACTCAATCATTAATTCAATAAGTTAAAGCATAAGCCTGGAGGTTTTTTTTTTTTTTTGGTGAAAAACAATGTTTACTCATACAACACAAGCAATTTCACAAACATCTAGTAAACTAGTTAACATAAACATTTAACAAACACACGAATCAAGATCAATCAAAAACAAAATTGCCTTGGCTAAACTTAACAACCCAAGCCATGCTCATCAATGCGAACAATCTCATCAAATTCTCAATGATTCTTGCTCAAAGCATGCAAAATAAAGCTCGATTCAAATTAATCACATGATTAGAATACAATATCATGATCTTCATCATTCAAAGATTAGATCTAACACATGAACATCAAATTTCATCAAACTAAACTTCAATTTCTTCTCACTTAATCTAGATCTAACTATGATGATCAAAATTACATAAAAACATGATCAACAAGCAAGAACCAAACCTACATCTAACTAAATTCAAGTTGGTCGAATGCTTTCCATGCTTTTTCTTGTTGGCCAAACCTAATTTTGTCTCATGAGCTAAGGAGTTCACCTCTGAATCACATGATTTAAACTCTAAATGCATAAATCCTAGCTCATTTTAGCCTAAATCATCAATATCTAACAATGAAAAGGTAACTAAAACTAGATCTAAGCAGTTCACGTTGTTCGAACATCATGATTTCCATAATCCACATGATTCAAGTTCAATTTCAACATATAATCATCAAATTATGCTTTAATAACCACAAAATCAAGTTAAATCTAGCTAAATCATGATTTCAACATCAATATATCAAGGATAACAAGAGGTGAAACATGGAAATCAACCGATCATGGTAGTCAAACAAGAACAAGAAAGATCAACAAAGATTTCAACTTAAAGATCATGTAATTGAGCTGAAAATTAAAAGATTAGAGAAGAGAAGTTACCTCCTAAAGCTTTCTTCTTCACAAGAGATGAGAGAATTTGAGAGAAATTTTTTTTTTAATTGTTAAAACTTGTAACTAAAATGTAAAGTTCCCCAGATGAATAACCATTACCTTTATATATAGACTTTAGGTGGGTGAGCTAACTCTAAGTCACCTATAGGTGACCCTAGACCTACCTACTAACCACCTAACTTCCTACTTAGGTGGAGATGATTGCTATACCCCCACTAGATTAATGAGCTCATTTTCCTTATGACATGGTAAAATTCAGCCGAGGTATATTTGTTGCCTAATGTTATAGATTTTTTTTATTACATTCAATTGATCATCATACATACTTATAAAAAATTCAATTGAATGTTTCCTTTCATACTAAAAATATCCTTTAATGATCTTCCCTAAAAAAAATTTAGAATTGTTTATCTCGAACCTCTCGAATTAACCTCCCTAAAATTCTTGGCACTTTAATTTTTAAGGTCTTTTCATAGCCCATCCTTAATGGCGCTTTTTTGACCCAAAGTCCATATTTAATTTCATTTCATTGCAATCAATTTTGAAAATCGAATTTAGAATTCTTCCAATTTAAAAATCAACCTTTAGGCAATATTATTGATTTTTACAGTTAACTTTGCTTACAATTGACTTTTAACTTTTTGTTGACTTTTAAATTTGACTTTTAGAACAAGTCTCTTTTTTTCCCAATTGACTTCAGTAACCACTTTAATGATCTCAAGAGACATATTCTAGTCAACTTTTATCATACTTGAATTTTTGAGACTCGAGTTTCGATTTCTAAATCTAGCACGTATCCCCTAAATGAGACAATTAAGCCCAAATGCCTTATTTTATTAAACTAAGCTCATGAAACATTCCAAAAAAATAAATTAGACCTTTCTGTCATCAATAACTAATCTGAGGGGACTTGTACCTAGAGAGTGTTAATGTAAGCCTTGCAAGCCAATTGTTTTAGTTTGTAATACACTAGCTGTTAGTAATTTAATGTAACATACATTATGATTTAATTAAAATTATTTTAGGTATTTTTTTTATCCATATGATTATTTGATAATGGTTATTTATATCTTACATAGATAAAGCCATGAGACACATTGGCCTTGCAAAAAGAATTACAACATGTTATAATTATGAGATCCTTATGCATCAAAGTCGTGTTTTAAATAATGTTCCTAGTCATCGTATTATCAAAATAAGGCATTGGCAATGCATATAGACTGTGTATGTTAAGCTTTCATGCATTCAATGCATACAACCGATCTTATAAATTGAAGTATGAAGATACTTGAGGATAACATGTGGGTGCTTATTATAAGACCAAGTTCACTTAACATGACCCGCTCTGAGAATTTCATTTATTTTTTCACTTAAGTGTCTATGAAAATACTCTCATGTGTCAGTAGTATAAATGGTCCTTAAACTTGTGACACTATGTCACCTTGTTTGTGGATTCTCATACTTAAAGATCATCATGAACGGCTCCACGAAAAATGGATGCTTATGGTAAGATGGTTTTGGGTATAACATGAAGCATACTAAAGATGGACGAGTGGTTTAGAGAGGATTCAGCACCCCAAGTGATATAAAGGACATATCTTAATTGTTCCCAGTGTCGCAACATGGCTT
>JBBYHM010241034.1:0-18518 GCA_038381775.1 Adansonia rubrostipa | reverse complement strand
GGATACAAATCCTGACTAGCCGAACTTAAAATGCGAGTATATCCCTCATGCTTATATATATCATTAATTTTTTTTATTTTAGGGGCTATATCATTATTATTTTTCTTATTTTTTGTGTTTGGGGACACGTCATCGAGATGAAATACTCGCTTAACTTAATCATTATGAAATGATCATTTATTTTGGAGTCACCACCAAATCTATTTTGGCTAGGTAAGATTAGTCACATATTGAAGTTTATATTTCGAGGGTTATGAAATTCTTAAGAGCAAACTCAAGATCTGTGATAATACCATAAATCACTTGAAAAGGTCTGAAAGTTGATTACAATCACAAGTAAGGATCAATCCCTCTTATGATGCCTGATAATCGATACCTTATTAATTATGTGTTAACTCAAGTTTTGATTTTTATTCAATTCCATTATTCGATATTTAATTGTAATTCTCATGTATTAAAATAATATTCTAAATTTATTATTCTGTATAAGAAAATTAGGTTTTTAATATTTTTGAAAATCAAATTATCTTCTATACCCCACTGAAGAGCCAAAGAAATACGAAAGGTTGAGATATCTTCCACACCTTACTAGAGGATAAGAGGAACATGAAGGTTTTTTTAAAAAATCAAATCAAAATATCTCACGTATGCCATTGGAAGACCAGAGGAATACCGAAGTTTGGTTTCATGAAATTTGAATAAACTCGATTTTCATTTTAAAAAGAATATCTTGTTATTAAAATAATTCATAAAATGCCTCTCATATTCTAGAAAAATTTTAGTACTATTTTAATTTGGAGATTTTGCTAAAATTTAAAAAGAAATTTAATTTCATAAAAAATTACCTTAAGACTCGGTTTAGATGAAAAGTATTAGACTCAACTTTAAGGATCTGAAGTTGGTTGAAGTGACCAACATTTCCTTTAAAGTAAACTTTCATAATAAAAGTATCCCAGTGATCATAAAAGGCTTAATTTTATGATCAATTATCAAAATGCCCTTAAAATATACTTTTAACGTGAAAGTATCCCTGTAACCCTTGAGGAGTGGATAACATCATAAAAAGGTAACCCTATCCCTAATGTATACCTTCCACATGAAAGTATCCTAGTAATCATATATGACTCAGTTAGAAGGTAAATAATAAAGTACCACTAAGGTGTACATTCGACGTGAAAGTATCCAGTGACTCTAAAGGACTCGAAAATGATGTAAAAAACAGATATATCCCTAATATGTAGCTTCAACATGAAAGTATCCCGATAATCTTATAGGACTTAATTCTAAGATAAATTACTAAAATACCCTTAAGGTGTATGTGAAAGTATCTTGATAACCTTAAAGAACTCAATAATGATGTGAAATGAGAATTTTACCCTACAAGGCTAACTTACATGACAAATATGACCTAAAGTGCAAAAAATGCTAATAGGTTCCTAAATTTTTCAAAATTGCATTTTAGTCCCAAAATGGCTAAAAATGCTAAAAATATTTTTGAAATGTCCAAAATACCCTAAATAGGTAATGTTTTAGTGAAATAACCTAAATAGCCCTAATTTGCAATATTTTGCTATAAGGTCCTTAAATTTTCTAAATTTATAAAATAGCCCTTAAAAGGTTAAAAAATACTTGAAAAACACATAAGAGAATTTAAAATGCATGAAAAATTCACCAAAATTGCTTCAAATCATTCAACCAAGCTTGGATCTTCATTAAAGCTAGATCTAATTACAAAATGGCTTAAAAATTTTAAATTTTGCTAAAATGGGCTAATAACATTTGGCTAAGTCAAAAATAGTCTTATATTGGTTTGGAAAAAATGAGAAAATTATATAATGATCCCTAGGGATTTGGTCAAGCTAAGAATGTCCTTAAATGGCCTTAAAAATATGAAAATTGCATTTTGAATCCATAGGTTTTGGTCAAGCTAAGGAATACCCAAAAATGAGTTTGAAAACTTTGGAAATACGAAATAGCCCTTAGAGGTGTTTCCATGATCCAAAACAACCCCTAAATGGCTTAAAATTAAAGGAAAACTTGAATTTTGACCCCCTAAGGTTTTGACTATTTCAAGAAAGTTCCAAAATGTTATCTTTTTCATAAATCGAAGCATGGATGCATGTAAAAATTATCACAAGTTACTATCAAACTCAAATATAACATGAAAAAGCAACTTTAAGGAAAACATGGAAAATCATGCTAGCATAAATTCTGTCACATAACATGAAATGAAAATAAACATATACATGAACATTAAAAATCAAGAACATCCAAAATCAATATCAACTCATCTAAAATCTTTGATTAAAAAAATATCTTTGATAATAAGCAACTTAAATCATAACATGGATAATCAACTTTAAAGAAAACATGGAAAATCATGCTAACAAAAATTCTATCATATAACATGAAATGAAATTAAACATATGCTCGAACATAAAAATTCAAGAACATCCAAAATTAATATCAACTCATTTAAAATTTTTTATTCAAAAAATATTTAATAATAAGTAAGCAAAATGATGAAATCATTAAAGCTTTGTTCATTGCTTTCACCTAATTAAATTAGATTCATCAAGCTCACTAAAGGGACTGAAAAAAACATTGTGAAAATCAAAGAAAAATGAAGATTGATAATATAAAACAAAAGATTTTTGAAGGAAAACTTTAAAAAGTACCTTTCTTGAATTAAAACAACTTAATTTCAATATTAAGGCTTTGAAAACTATTTTTCTGCTCTTTTTTTAATCTAAATTTTCTCTCCAAATTTTTTCTCTCTTCTTCTCTTTCCATGGACAGTGCTGAAGATAGAAAATGAAAAAAAAATCAAGTTTCCCCTCATATAGGCGATTTGGCCAAGGCATTTTTTCATGCTTAATTTTTTTGAATTTTTTGGTAGATATTTAATTATTATAAGAATGAATTAATTTTTTGCCATCTTGTGTGATTCATTATGGATGACTCATCATATAAATGATGATCAAGATAAGATCATGTAATAACATAGTTAGGATCAGACTAAATTAGTCAGGGGAAAATTGAATTCCAACCAAATTAGTTTGCATGAAACTAATTTATCAAATTCTAAAATTAGAAATAAAATTAAAATTAAAACTAATAAACATGAAATAATTTTGGAATTGAAAGGAATAAAATCAAAATAATAAAAAATTCTTGATTGGAAACTCTAAACTCATAAAATTTTATAAGAAAAATTCTTACAAAAGAAAATTAATATTTAAAAAATAAAAACTCATAAAATAAATTAGAGTTTCAAAAACTGAATTAGTATGAATTTGATGAAAGTATTTGAAGAATTTCAAAAATTCTAAACTTAGAAATATTTTACAAAAATATTTACAAAGTAGAAAACTCTATAAAATAAAAATAAGAAAATTCTAACAATACTTTCAAATTTATAAAAAAATAATTTTAATTCAACACATTATTCTAGATATTAATTAATAAAAATTAAAAAGATAAGAACCTGAAATCTGAAACAAATTTTATTGAAAAAATTTCACCAGCATAACACTCATAATACTATGAAAAATTTAACTTTAAATAATAAATTTGACAACTTGACACATTGTTGTATAAAATGCTAATATTGATTTTTTCTTGAATATTTTTTATTTTTCAGTGTGAGTATTGGCATAAACACTACATGGGTATCAGTAAAAATATACGATAGCCGACTTTTAAAATTTTATGAGAAAATCTTGAAAAAATTCCTAAAAATAGGAAATTTGACCATAACATCATATACAAAAAATGAATTTCAAAATTTAAAAAGAATAAACTTAAAAACTAATTTCTTAGTGCTAATACTACATAGCTCTTGATAAAGATATATGATAATAATTATTAAAATTTTTACAAAAAAAATCTTGAAAATTTTTTGAGAATGTAAATTTTAATTGTGATATCATTTGGAGAGAAATTTCAAACTTTGACAAGAAAATATATAAAAAAATAATTTTTCTCTTGAATATCTGTGCTTTTTATCCAAGATTTACTCTTACCTTTGAAACTACATATTTTCTGTCATAGCATGCACGACAATTTAGGTATAACCAAATAGCTTTTGAAAATTCCTAGCCCACTTGGAAAAAGTTAATTTCTACCAAGATGGCCATTAAGTTCTCAATCTTAGATATTTAAAACTATTAGAAAAAATACGTTAGGCTGAAATTAGGTGTCTACACCTAGCCTGTGTTAATTAAAAATCCTTGGCCAAGGCAAAATTGACTATAGAGTTAACGCATAAAGGTTATAGTGGAAATGGTTAAGAGTAAACACTGCACTAAGTTCTTACCCATTCTAAGATATATGACGAAAGAATTGAATTGCACTAAGATATTGTACACTGTCAAAACCACTTTGAAACTCCTTGCATGTTGGATGGTCGTAATGCATTGCTATATGTCAATCTTCATCTATAGATATAATTACTCTTAATCGAATAATTTATATTTATTACTAATTTGATAGAGGCCTAATGGTCTCAATCATTAGGGTGATTTGTGGAAATTAAAATAAGTCTGGGCATAATTACCTAAAAAATAGAAGTTACTCGAGCCCAATTTGAATTGTTCAACAGCCAAAGGCTAAGTGCAGTTAACCATAAATCTGATAAGACTTCAATGCTAGGTATTTAAGGCACATTTGGGCGTCGCTTGCATAGTATAATTAACCCTAGGCACTACTTGGAATTATGACAAGAAATTGTTCAAACACTTTGGAGTTTTGCATCACCTCCTTTCTAACTTGAGAAAAAATGATTTCTCTCTTCTCCTTTGAGATTTGGTGTCTAGATTCTTTACCAAGTGAAGGTTTTTGAAACCTAAATCGCTAGCATGGCTATTTGCAATATACGGTCTCAAACTTGCGAAGCTTTTTTGAGTCATCTATGTGGATCACTTTTAAAGGTTAGATGCTTGGACAGCTTTGGTTGGCAACAATTAGGCTCATGTACAAGAATGAAGCAGAGATCATTATCAATTTATTGGAATAGGTTTCTATGTATTTGTAGACACCTTATTTTGTCTAGGCTAATTTTTTTAGCAACCAAGCTAATTTTCAACAGTCCAAGCATTTTTAACTCATCCACCATTGATCAAAAACTCGATTTTAACTTATTTATTTGTATAAAAAAAAATCAAAACCTATGTCAAATTATGAATTTGGACTTTTGAATTAATCAAAACATTTTTTTGAAGTCTAAATTAGATAAAAAAAGGTCAATGTCACATGATCAACCTACTCCCTAGTTTGTTGACAAAGATCACCATCAGCCACCCTATTTGCTGGAAAATCATTTTAGCATTTAAACCAACCACCCTATGCCCATCACATTGGCAGCAAGTTGCTCTCTACAACCACCCTATAGCCACCAAGCTGACACCACTTTGTCCCCTTGAGAAATGACCAAAAACACCTCTAAATTGGCTCTAAATGCTAGTATAAATAGACCAACTTCTATCTTAGTTGAAAAAGGTTACATTCTAGCTCATTTTCAACTTATAAAACCATTCCTACACTAAGAAAACTAGAATCCCATAGCTCTTCACCCACCACCCAAAAATAGCCCTAAAACACTTATTCCCCAACCATTACACATTGTAAAAATCACCCTCATCCATACCAGAACCAAAACCTCATTATTTCTCTCTTTTTCTTGCTTATTAACAACAAGGAAAGGAAAAAAATTCAGGCCATCTCTACTGCTCCAACTATTTGGCCAAAATTAAAGTTTTATTGGTATAATTTCTCACTTTATCACTTTTATTTGCTGTTTTTCAACATCTTCATCATTTTAATGAGCTCTTTATGTTTCAATCACCCTCTTAGGATTATCATGCATTATTGTGGCTTTTGGTTGTGGTAGTTTATGATTTGGATGCTTTAATGCCCCTTTGATGTGCAAAATACCTTATTTCATCCTCATTATTTTGATAGCTCTTGCTCATGCATTTTATGCCACATCCATGCATCTTGTTATCCTTAATCCATGTATGAATCATTAGCCTAACATATTTCAAGCATATTTATACATCAGCTTGCATTTTATCATGAATCATTGTCATTTTTAGCTTTCATAACATTTTCTTGTCAAAATGTATAACATTTCCTTTGTTTGGACCATTGGTAAAGTTAGCATCCCCATTCATGTTATGTGTCATCCCCTTGTATGTTTATTCTCTTCTCTTTGTCAAAATGCATGTTTGATAGTTGTCAAAAACTGATTTTCAAAACCTCCCCAAGCCAAGCATGTTAACCTCAACTAATGAGGATTAGCATGGATTTAGCATTTTCTTTAAAGTTAGCAAAATATCTTGGGGAAAATTAAGTTTTTTAGATCTGCGATCTTGGTTAAACAAACTTAAATCTTCTAATTTTGCAATGAAAATGATCTTACACTTGTTCTTAAAATGTTTATGCCTTGTTTTTGAGTCAATACCTTGAGTGGTATGATTAATGAGCTGTTTCATCATCCCAAATTACTCTAGGGCTGTGCAAATGAGTTCATGATGCTCATGCCACTCTTTCTCTTCAGTCATAGATGTTCGAATGTCAATGACTTGAGTTTGGACCTATAAACATAAATAAAATAAGAAATACCCCCTACTTTGCTTTGTCCCCTGTTTTCGGTTATGGTCAAAATTGAGTTATTTTCTTGAATTTTGCCTTGAGATATTTGAATGTCTCTATATCACCTCGATCAGACTCAAGGACATGCTTTGACCTCCCATAGGCTCGTACCAAGGCACAAACACATTTATATCTTTACCATCCTCATTCATAATAATTTTTTTTGCCCAAAGTCATCAAAATGCTCACTCGTTTTCCAAATCACAAAGCTTTGTTAATTTAAGTCTTCCCGCTCGACTTCTCTAAAGAGTGTTAGATGTGTCACTTTTGGGATACTCCAACCCTAACCTTCTAAGGGGATACTCCAAGCTCAATTCTCAAAATTGTTAGGATTTAAAAATCTTCCTTTGTAAAAAATTATTTGCCGTTCACAGGGATACTCCAACCCTGGCCGTCCAAGGGGATACTCCAACCCCACATTTTAAAATTGTCAAGATTTTAAAAAAACTTCCTTTGTCAAAATTATTTGTCATCCATGGGGATACTCCAACCCTATCTTTCTGAGGGGTACTCCAACCCTATCTTTTGACTTCAATTAATTTTTTCTCCTTCCCGGACTCCTATGAATATGTCAAACAAACCTTGTTTAATCAAGAAACCCAGATGCATCTCGAAAATTATCAATTTGGTTATTCTTAGATAATCGATGCCAATAGTGAGATAAATTCCAATAGTCTATTCATTTTCTTTATCATTGCATTGAATGATCCATGTTATGTTATTTCATTTATTGTCTCACTAACATGATTTCTCTATGATGATTATTTGCATTCATGTTTTCAAAACGTTTCCAAATAAAATTAAAGGTAATGTTCTACGTGGGTATCTCTCCAGTGCCCAAAGTGGAACATTCCATTTTCAAAGTAAAATTCAGAGGTCATTTTTATTAAAAATCTCTATATTCCCTATCTCTCATAGGCGTATATAAGATTAAATCTTTTTCATCAAAACTTGGATTATTTCTACAAGATTCATGCATTAAAAGGGGTTATATCAAAATAATGACAAGATCGAAAGAATCAAAATCGAGCAAGACATAGCTAGTACGGTACTGATTTTGGGTGATGCGAAGAGGTTCATACCTCATCGTGCGTAACCAATTCTCAAACCCAAACGACGAATCCTTGCATTATGTAGACCGCAGGATCGATGTTTTGAGTTTCATAACTCAAAATGTAGGTTTCAATAAGCATCTAATCATGCCTAGCCCAAAATGATCAGTGGTGACTCCAAACGTTGGCCATTTCATGATGGTCATCTGAAACCAATAAGTTGAGAGATTCATCTTATGGTCCCCTTTACTGTATCATAAGTCGAGAATCTGTACATTCTCATCCTCATCACATCGCAAAAGAAAAGTCCCAGGCAAAAAGACATTTCCAAGTCAGGAAAATATTTTAAGTCATGCGCACCCATAGATTCACGAGGATCCACCCTGGGGTAAGTTATGACAGCTTGGCGACTCCACTGGGGATAGTATAGAGAGCTAGGCCAATAACTAGCCATACTTGCTAGGTTTTCAGTTCTTTCGATCTTCGGCCATTATTTAACTATGATCCTTTTTTGTTTTGTCAACTAATCTTTTGTTTGATATGATTGTCAGGATTGTCTTATTTTTGAATAATCATTAGTTTAATAAAAATGGTAATACAAAAGCAAACAAAAAGGTTTGATCATGTCCCTGTCACACACCATGCGCTTGCATGTGCATTAGTATCCCGCCAAACTCCATGGTGTGGTTACAACCCAATCGTTAGGAGAAAGTAAGCTATTCGCCTTCATGAGTAACCCTCCTCATAGGCATGGCAATAACTTCTCGGATGTAAATTATCGATGTCTCTTATGAGTAATCCTTTGTATTTGCATAGGGTAATATATCCAACGGATCAAACCCGTTCTACCAAACCCGCGATGGGTCTAGGATCTGGGTTTCTTAACTGTCCTTACCGAACGGAGGAGCAATTTGGATACCTATTTAGGTTTTAACTTAAACCTCATATAGTGAGCCCTATGATCTAAACCATGTCAAACCATACCGGAATGCTGCTAGAATACTTGGAGAATAGGGTTACTCAAGGAAACATTCCTAACCTTTGCTCTTAATTACCATAATTATGTAGGTGACAATGAGTATACAATTGTCACCAGCATCTGCATTTTTATCATTTATCAAGGCATGTTGTCGTGCTACCCGAATGACGGCTAACCCTTTATATAAATAAGTAACGGTGAACAAAAAACCATCATTCATAATGTCTTATACTGTAAGCCGTTATGCTGTTTGAGTCATGGCTTGATGCGCCTCCGCACTAGTAGTGATGAATGAATATTGCTACTGGTCATTTTTTTATCAAAATAAAATATATCATCACCCATGAAGGGCAGATTGCATCTTGGCATGTTAAAATGCTGCCCGTCTCTTGTCTCGGCACCTTGGCTAAGACATTTACTTTTTTTCCTTTCTTTTGATGTTCTTAAATTTTTATTTCCTTACATTTGTCTCCTATATGTACCACTAACTCATTTTCTCTTTGTTTGTGTTTTGGTGCATGCATCATTTCATCATAACCATCATGACAATCATCATTTTGGGATAATTATTCTGGTTCAGTGTTCAGCAAGGGGCATCATTTATGGAGCAACAGCTTATCTCAATTATTGAATCTTTTAAAAATGTTAGAACATGGTCAGAAAGTCTCTAACGTCAAGTCGGGGACATCCTAAAGCCTAATTACATCTCAGAAATGCATGAAAAGGTCAAGATTGGCTTTTGTCGAAATGATTTTCGAGAACTAAAGCACATTTGGGGCAATTGGGATAGCAATATAAAAGAAGCCTTCACAAAAAAAGTATGAGGATATAGCTCTCTTACTTTGAGTTAAGTTAGATGATGGTTTGTTGTAAGCAGTTGCACAGTTCTGGAATCTAGCCCACCGATGTTTCACCTTTAACTAATAAGATTTGGTCCCTATCATTGATAAGTACACAGTCCTGCTCAATATAGAAAGGGCCAAATCAGAGTGGATTTACTGCAAGGCTCTAATGCCTCTTCCATTCAAGAAAAGGTTAAGGCAAATTCTTGGAGTCAGAGAAGCACGGGTTAATAGTCATGTCAAAGTAAAAGGGAGTAGAAAATGCATCTCTTGGGCTAGCTTGAAAGAGGTAATCGTGAATCCTTTTGATCAAAAGAAAGCTCAAGACGTCTACGCTTTGGCAATCTACGAGCTCGTTATATTCCCAAAGAATTTAGGTTATGTAGAGGCGGCAGTCACAGATTTCTTTTCTCGCCTATGTTGCAACATCAACCCTGCTTCCACCATCATCGTCGAAACCATCCACGCCCTTAACTTTTGTAAAAGGATAGGAACATGAAGGTTTATTGGGTGTGCCTCATTGCTCCAGATATGGCTCCTAAGTTATCTTTGTGTTAGAAAAGAAAGAGTCAGGCAAAATTTCTTCTTCAAGATCAATCCTCTTTTCACGGCATTAGAAGAAGAATGTCATCAAGATGAGACAAAAAAGCATTGGGTCAAGGAATTACGAAACGTCAAGGAGGAAGAAATCATGTGGAGAGCCCCATGGCTGTTCCCTCAGTCGATTGTGTATAGATGTGGAGACTACACTTGTGTGCCACTCTTGGGATTATGGGGAAATACCAGTTATGCTTCTTTATTGGTATTGCGTTAGTTTCAGTGCCAGCAATTCATCCTGTTCTTTGAAGACTTGGGATATTAGAATTTTGAATATGGAGAGCCCAATTATAAAGCAAAAGTCCAGTGAGCTTTCCAAGCTTAGAAAAAGGTCTATTGTATGGAAAGATATTAGAGAGGAAGCCCCACCACGCTTGGATACGAAGAATGAAGACTTCGCCATATCAATGATCTATTGCCACCACCCAACTCTGGGATACTGCAAATCCTAATAGAGGAACCACCTTCTGAGATCGAGCTACTTAGGAGGGAGTTCGAATGAGAAAAGGCATCCTTTGCTCAAAAATCTCTTGACTTAAGGAGGAAAAGGGCCAGCTAGAGATGGATATCTGTCTTAGGAGTGGTGAAATGGATCGAGTCATTAAAGAAAGGGATCATTTCAAAGATGACCTTGGGAGCCTAATCAAGGATTATGTGACACTAAAAAAAGCTAACAAGTCTCGACGTGTTGGCAAGACATTAGTCGAATGGGAGGTGGAAGTCGCCACTCTCAATCGCGAGCTGAATCAGCAAAAAGAGGAAGTCATAACCAATAAAGAAAAGTTCACAAGGGCATGTGCTCTTGCTTCCACCTACCAATGAAAGAATCAAAGACTCAAAGCCCAAAAGCGAGATGCAAGAGCCACCAGGGTTGAAAATGAAGCCTTCATTCATAGAATCCAGGAGTTAGAACAGTCTCTTCAAGATTATCAAGGTCATATCAATGAACTAACAAGGGCTTTCAAGCAACTTGAACTAGATTGGTAAGCAACAATCGAGCAAGCACGTCTGAACTACCAAAAACAACATCATCACCTCACTCAACAAGTTCAGATGGCTCAATGAGAGGCGGATGACATGATTAAAGTAGCTCGATCAATAATGCGAGACATTGCACCTGTTAGAGATCATAAGTAATGACTTTTGGGTTTTCTTGATCGTGTTATTATACAATGTAATCATGTCAGATACTTTCAGATGTAATCATGTCATAAAAGAAAAACCCTTTTTGTGACTCTATGAATGATGTTATTGACAAAGCTGTTCTAAGAATTAATTATCTCCAATGCATATGCACATTTAATTTCACCATTTTTTTATTGCAGTCGCATTAATCATTCATTATCTTAACTCATCATCGCATCATAAATGCTCATCAATAAATATATATTTTTTTAAAAAAAGAGGTTTAATACAAGAATTGGGCCATAAAAGTGCAAGGGATTTCGAGGTCAATCAAAAACATGGAACCTTACATCACGCACCGCTACAACACATAACCCCATAAGCAAATCATGGAGAGTGATCATAAAGCTCGTATTGAACGACTTTAGCTAATTGTTAAGGAACCACAAGACTAGATCCTTCATTAGCAATACAAAATGAAGAATCAAATTACAAAACTTATGAAACTAATGACCCCCTTTATGAAAGAAAAAGGGCAAGCCAGCACTGCTGAAGCAAGGAATGATTCTTCTAATATTGAAAGTCTCCCTGCCAAGAATCTAGAACCTGCCCAAAGGGAAACTAAACAAGAACAATGACCCGCTCCTGCACCTACCACTTAGGCTCCGCCAGTCATCTACCTTAATCCCATTATGGTAGGTCAATTCATTCCTAGTACTCAAATGGTGAATGCAGGAGTCTCATCGGTAGATCTGACAACCCTTGACCATGAGAAACCAGAGAAAAACAGAAGGACAAAAGTCCATCATGACTGCGAAAGAAGTAAACAAATTTTAGCTACTGAAAAAATGCCTCCAAGATATTGAAGGGAGTGACAAATTAGAAGCTTTTGATGCGCAATCGCTATCTTTGGTGTCTAACCTTGTCATTCCCCCAAGATTCAAAGTCCCAGAGTTTGAGAAGTTTAATGGAACCACTGACCCTTCTGTCTATGTTCGAATATACCCACGAAAGATGGCCGGGTACGAGAAACATGAAAAACTCCTTATCCATTGCTTTCAGCACAGCTTCATTGGGGCAATAGCTCAGCGGTATATCATGCTAGACAATGTGAAAATCCAATCATGGGTTGACTTGGCTAAGGCCTTTCTAAATCAATACTAGCATGTGTCAGATTGGGCGCTGGATCGACTTTCCTTGATGAATTTCAAGAAGAAATCCACTGAAAGCTTCAGGTAATACACCCAAAGGTGGAGAGAGGAAGCAACCCTGGTCCAGCATCCCCTTACAGAAAAAGAGATGACAGTCACTTTTATCCACACCTTACGCACTCCTTATTATGATAAGCTTGTAGGAAATGCCACCAAGAAATTCACAGACCTAGTCTTTTTTGGAAAAATGATTGACACAACCATTAAGAGTGGTAGAATGTTAGCCAGGGAAACGTCTGGATCAAGCAAGAAACCTATGGCCAGTAAAAAAAAAGAAGGAGAGGCTAATGCTATAAGTTATGCTAGCTCATCTCAGCCGAAATGTCATCAAACACCCGACCTTCACGACCCAAGCATGCTGTATTCTCGCCCTATCACCATACCCTTCAACCAATTAATGCCATAACCTATAACCTATCATTTGTAATCCCATCCAACCAACCACAAAGCTACCCTCCATAAGTTCACCAAAGAACCAATCGAGCAACCAATAATGCACTTGGTAATTGAGGTGCAAATCAACAAAGATAACATGTTGATCCTATCCCTATGTCCTATAAGGAGCTCTACCAGACCTTGCTTCAAAATCATGTAGTGAACCCAATCTATGTCCCAGAAAAAAAGCCGCCATACCCACCACGGTACAACCCTAACGCCCACTGTGAATATCATGCTGGGGCAGCAGGGCATGCCATTGAGAATTGCATATCTTTCAAACGAAACGTGCAAAATCTAATTAACTTAAAAGTCCTACAGTTTGGGATGAACCAGGGACCAAACGTTGCTGCCAATCCTTTACCAAACCACACTGAGCCAGCTATAAACATGATCGATATTGAGAACAAACATGAAGTAAGGGCAAGCATACAGGATGTAAGGATGCCAATGTTCTTGGTCTAGCGAACGTTGATTCAGGTCAGGTTGCTTAATGCAATAGAAAGATTAAAAGACAATCCCGACAACTTCTATGACTGCCACACAGATATAGCTCATACCTTACAAACATGCAGGGAGTTTAACTCCATGGTTCAAAGAATGATGAATAAAGGACAGATAAAATTCGATCATGAGATCACACCTGCTGTTGGATCATCAACATGATAGGAGATGAAACCATGAAGCCACTTTATAGGAGAAATCAATCGCTCATTATTTATGGCAAGCTAAGTTTTGAGGTTAGTTCTTCGATGCTTACACCAAAGTTAGTGGTAAAAGTGCCTAAACCATTCCCGTATAAGAGCAACAAAGCTGTCTCATGGAAATACAAGAATCAGGTAGTGATGATCGGAGAACTAACTCTCTCCATTGCTACAATGGAACTGTCAGAAGTTAGTCGCCTAACCCGTAATAGTAGGTGTTATGCTCCCCAAACTTAAGAAAAATAGAAGGTTGATGCATCTCCAAGCACCAGTACCACTCAGGCCCAAGCAAAGAATTTTGAGCCTAAAAAAGTAAAGGAAGCAGTGAACGAAAGAGAAGCCATGGAGTTTCTCAAGTTCATTAAGCACAGTGAATATTGCATTATGGTTCAGTTAAGTAAACAACCCGCAAAGATTTCTATGCTATCTCTACTTTTTAATTTAGAGGTCCATCGAAATGCATTATTGAAGGTGCTAAACGAAGCATATGTGCCTTTGGAAGTTCCTGTGGACAAGTTGGGTCTGCTGGTGAACAACATCATGGCCCATAATTACAGTTCCTTCACTGATGATGAGATTCCACCTAGAGGCAGGGGTAGTTATAAAGCTCTGCATATCACTACCCATTGTAAGGGATGCATTTTGCCCAAAGTACTTATAGACAATGGGTTGGCCCTTAATGTCATGCCTATGATTGCATTAAGCAAACTCCCTGTTGATCAGTCTAATATCAAAAGTAGCCATATCATAGTTTGAGCTTTTGATGGAACGTGTCACAGAGTAATTGGAAATATCATAATCCAGCTTCAGATAGGCCCATGTACATATGAAGTTGACTTTTAAGTTATGGATATTAATCCTTCTTACAACTGGCTATTGGGAAGACCATGGATACACTCCACCGGAGCTGTCCTATTCTCTCTCCATCGAAAGCTCAAATTTGTGATAGATAAGAAAGTAGTCACCATCGGAGCTGAAAAAGAAATGATCACCACTGCTTTCATCGAGGATATCTACATAGAGCCTAATGAAGATGCACCAGATTCATTGTTCTAATCCTTTGAGTTCATCAATGTGACATTTATGGGAGAAGGATTGCCAATAGTTGAACCCCATCTGTCAAAGAGTACCCACTCGGGTTTAAAAATGACTGTTGGCAAAGGTTCTCATGCCAAAAAAGGGCTTGGCAAAAATTTGTAAGGGGTGACCTAAGCTTTACAGGTCACCACTCAAGCCAATAAAAGAGGTTTAGGATTTAAGGCTCATCCATACTCAAGAAAGCAGCAAGAAAAAAGGATATGCAACCAGGAGATGACATGATCATTAGGTCAAGCGAGGGAGTCAAAGCTGATAATGTTTCCATCTCTTCATGAGATATTTCATTCAGGAGGACAAATTGATCCAAGCTAATCGAAAGAGAAAAAGGCCAAAGATGTCGTGATCATCCTAAACAGGGCACTTAACAGCCTCTATCTCCAAGATACCAAGCCAGAAAAGTCATGTCCTTCCACTAAGACTTGATTTTTTTGATAGGGTTATGACGGAAGGCCCTGCACTTTTCCTATCCCTTTCATGTAATGTCAAAAAATGACAACCTACCTGCCCTCACCCAAAGGCAGATAGGTGTCCTATGTAAGAGGCATTTTTTATCAAACATTATTAATGAAATGACTTTTGCACATATTATTCCATATTGTATATCACTTTTCAACTTGTTTGTCTATATTACTCTTTTGCCTTTATTTTTATCCAAATCCCTTAGTTGTGTGTGTGCCTTTTGCAATGTTTATTTCTTCGCCCTTTCAGGTGTTCTACGATAATAACATGGATGTTTCTAATAGGTCTTTGAAGATCAATTTTGAGCAGTCAATTTATACTAGTAAAGTTGATCCTGAAGAAGATTTCGAAAAAAGCTCCATACCATCAGACCTCTTACGATTAGTTGAGCAAGAGGAAAAGTAGCTCATGCCCCATAAAGACCTAACGAAAGTAATAAATCTGGGTACTCAAGAGGACCAAAAGGAGGTTCAAGTCGAAACCTCAATAAAGTCGACAATTAAGACCAAGCTAATAGACCTACTCTAGGAATATCAAGATGTATTTGCTTGGTCATATTAAGACATGCCAGGACTTGACACTAATATAGTGTTTCACAAGCTTCCCATCAAGTTCGGATGCAAACTGATCCGACAAAAGTTAAGGAGGATTAAGTCAAAAATGTTCTTCAAAATTAAAAAGAAAATCGAGAAGCAATTTGATGCAGGGTTTCTTGGAGTAGCCAAATATCTAGAATGGGTTGCCAATATAGTCCCAGTCCTAAAGAAAGATGGCAAAGTATAAATGTGTGTTGATTATTGGGATTTGAATCGAGCTAGTCCCAAGGATAACTTTCCACTACCCCATATCGACACTTTGGTAGACAACACGGCCAAGAATTCTTTGTTCTTCTTCATGGATGGATTCTTAGACTATAACCAGATCAAGATGATGCCCGAAGAGATGGAGAAAATAATTTTCGTAACCATGTGGGGGACATTTTGCTATAATGTCATGCCCTTCATACTCAAAAATGCTGGGGTAACCTATCAGTGGGCCATGGTAGCCCTATTTCATGACATGATACATAAAAAAATTAAGGTCTATGTTGATGACATGATTATCAAGTTAACAAAAGAGGATGAGCATGTCACGGACCTTCAAAAACTTTTTGAACGGCTACGAAAATTTTAACTCAAATTGAATCCTACCAAGCGTACCTTCGGAGTCACTTCGGGTAAGCTTTTGGGCTTTATAGTCAGTGAAAAAGGGTTTAAAGTTGACTCGGACAAAGTCAAAGCCATTCAGGATATGCCACCACCTCAAACCCAAAAGGAAGTGAGAAGCTTTTTAGGGAGACTAAACTACATTGCTAGATTCATATCCTAGCTCACTGATAAATGCAACCCTATCTTTTGGCTCTTTTGCAAACAAAATCCAAGAGAGTGGAATGAGGTATGTTAAGAATCCTTTGATAAAGTCAAACATTATTTGTTAAGCCTGCCAGTGTTCGTACCACTGGTGCCCAGTCGACTTTTAATCCTTTACTTGGTAGTCTTTGACAAGTCTATGGGTTGTGTATTGGGGCAGCATGATAAGTCAGGAAAGAAGGAACAAGCAATCTACTACTTAAGCAAAAAGTTTATAGAATGCGAGTGCAATTACTCCACAGTCAAGAAGTATCACACCACATGGTTAATTGTAAGGCTTCATCCTATCAAGTATCTATACGAAGCCCTTACACTATTAGAAAGACTAGCTAGATGGTAAGTCTTGCTTTTTGAATACGACATTACCTATGTCAGTCAAAAGGCTATTAAAGGCAATGCGATAGCTGACTTTTTGGCAAGTCGAGCTGCAGATGACTATGAACCCTTAAATTTTGACTTCCCAGATGAAGATCTAATGTGCATTTCTAAAGATGAAGATGTTTTCAACTAAGATCAACTTGAAAGATGTATTTTGATGGAGCGTCAAATGCTCTAGGATATGGAATTGGGGTAATATTGACGTCACCTGATGGAAGTCCTTATCCATTCATAGAAAAGCTAAATTTTGACTACACGAATAATATCGCAGAATATGAAGTGTGTGTCATGGGGCTTTAAGTAGCCATTGAGAAGAATGTCAAGATATTACAAGTGTTTAGTGATTTGACTCTAGTTATCTACCAATTGAAAGGAGAATGGCAAACTCGTGATGCTAAGCTGCTGCAGTATGGGAAGCTGATACCGAATTCAAGAAAGAATTTGATTATATTAGTTTTTAACACTTACCTTAGGAAGAGAACCAAATAGCTGATGCTTTGGCTATATTATCATCCATGTTTAAAGTCAACCAGGAGTCAGACATTGCTTCCATCCAGATGAGCATCTACATAACTCTGATTCATTGTCATAGCATCAAAAAAGAGAAGGATGGCCTACCATGGTACTATGACGTCCTTTGTTCCATCAAGGATCAGCAATATCCCAAATAGGCAACCGAGAATGATAAGAGAACAATCAGAAGGCTGGCTATGGGATTTGTTCTCAATGGACAAATCTTGTACAAAAGAAGTCACGATCAAGTATTGCTCAGATGTGTTGATACTCTTGAAGCCAAAAAGATCCTAGAAGAAGTTCATGAAGGGATTTGTGGCACACATGCTAATGGACATTGGATGGCCAAGCAAATCATGAGAGCGGGTTATTACTGGTTGACTCGAGAGAGAGACTGAATCAATTACGCACGAAAATGCCATAAGTGTTAAATCTATGCAGACAAGATCAATGTCCCTCCAACACCACTTCACGTCATGATAGCCCTATGGCCCTTCTCCATGTAGGGCTTGGACGTCATCAGGCCAATCAATCCCAAAGCTTCTAACGGGCATCGTTTTATCTTGGTAGCAATTGACTATTTCATAAAATGGGTGGAGGCTACCTTGTATGCTAATGTCACTAGATCAACTGTCTGTAAGTTTTTCAAGCAAGATATCATTTGTAGATATGGCCTCCCAGACCAAATCATCATGAATAATGAAAGCAATTTAAATAATAAAATGATGCAAGCAGTCTGTTCATAGTTCAAGATCCAACATCATAATTCTGTCCCTTATCGCCCAAAGATGAATGGAGCAGTCAAGGCAGCCAACAAAAACATTAAAAGAATAGTTGAAAAAATGGTCGAGACTTACAAGGACTGGCATGGAAAGCTATTCTTTGCACTTCATGCCTATCGGACCTCAGTTCGCACTTCCATGGGTGCTACCCCATTTGCTCTTGTTTATAGGATGAAAGTTGTATTACGTATCAAAGTCAAAATCCCTTCTCTCAGAGTCTTAATGGAAACTAAACTTGAAGAAGCTGAATGGGTTAAGAACAGATATGACCAGCTCAACC
>JBBYHM010240925.1:14615-30087 GCA_038381775.1 Adansonia rubrostipa | reverse complement strand
AAAAAATTTTTAAAGTTCTTTTGTTAGTAAAGGTGTCCATAGGTTTACGACTCCAAAAAAATTGAATTCTTTGTGTCCAGGCTCGGTCTAACCCCCTTATTACTTATATTTACTGTTTATAATTAATAAAAAATTAAAAAAATATTTTTATATTAATATTTATATATTTTAGAATTAAATTTAAGTAAAAATATTTTTAATTATTAAATATTAATTCAAATTAACTCAAATTGATAAAAAATCTATCCAAAGTCTGACTCAAGCGAACCGAGTATATCGAAATGAGGAGTAACTTAGTCCATGAATAGTTTTATTTATCAATAATATAAATAAAATTTTATAAAAGGTTATGGATGGTAGGAGTAATTTACCCTATAACTTTTTACTTTTTAGGTTATCTTATATATTAATTTTGGACATTTTGGTGGAAGGACAGCCTGTCCATGTGTCATGCTTTTTTATTAAAGTTTTATGATTTGGCTTTGTTTAGCGAGGAAAAAATAAAGTGAAAAAGAGGTAAAATTTAGGTTAAATAATTTTAAATATTTAATTTTTTTAATTATTTTTGGGTATAGGTAATTTTAGCTTTAGGTTACTTTTAGTTTGAATCACTTTATTTTTGGGTTATTTTGAGTTTATATCATTTTAGTTTTGATTTATTTCGAGTTTGAGTCAATCAAATTTAATACTTAGATTAATCCAGTTCGGGTTATTTTGGATTCGGACCTTTTTGAGTTCAATCAATCGGGTTTAACACTTCAGTTAATCGGATGGAGGAGGAATCCCCATGTCACATGCTTTTTTTTCTAACTTTTTTATTTTGCATTTTTAAATTTTTTTATTTTGATTTTCTTTAGCTTAGGAAAAATAAAATGAAAAAGGAGGTAAAATTCGGGTTGAACCATTTTGAATTTTTTTTGACAATTGAGTTAATCGGATAGATAAGGAATCCACATGTCACATGCCTTTTTTTTTTCTAACTTTTTAATTTTGTATTTTTAATTTTGTTATTTTGATTTTCTTTAGCTTAGGAAAAATAAAATAAAAAAAGAGGTAAAATTCAGGTTGAATCATTTCGGATATTTAAATTTTAAGGTCATTTTTGGGTTCAGATTGTTTCAATTTCTGGTCATTTCAGTTTTGAACCATTTTGGGTTCGAGTCAATCAGGTTTAACACTCGAATTAATTGGTTTTAGTTAATTAGGTTTAACATTCGGGCTTATCGAGTTTGATCATTGAAGCTATTTCAGGTTCGAGTCATTTTAAATTATCATTTACACATTTCGGTTGATTAATTTTAAGCTATTGACTTTTTTTAATCAAATCAAATTGAGTTATATTTGAATTTAAGTGGATTGGTTAATTTTTTTTTGTTCAATTCAGAATTGATAGGTTTGGATGAAAAACATCCATCGTACAAATGTCACATCCATAAAATAAATTTTGAACATTTTTTTCAATGAAAGAGGTGACTAGATGTTATTTTTTTAAGGTCATTAGCCTTCTTTAATAATTATGGTGTGAGACCCACACCACTCAAACACTTTTCGCAAATTGTTTATTTTTTTTTCGCTGGCCAGTGGCCTGCTTTAATTTTTATGGTGCGAGTACTATACCATACTTAAACGCTAAACTCATTTATTATTAAAATATTAATTATATTATATTATAATTATTAAAATATTATTTATATTAATATAATAATTATTAAAATATTATTTTATATTTTTCAAGTAACAGTATTAACATAAATATTAATTATTAATTATTAAAATATTAAAAATTATTTTTCATTAAATTAATATTTATAATATTAATATTTCAAATAACAATATTTTAATGAAAATAGTTAATGATAAAATATTATATTAATGTTAAATACTTAAAATAATATTATTTATTATTAAAAATAATTATATAAATATTTAAAATATTATAATAATTATTAAAATATTATTTTTATAATCTTAAATAGAATATTATTGTAATATTAAATAATATTTTACTAAAATGTTATGATTTATCATTAAAATAAATAATATTATATTATATATTATTAAAATATAAATATGTACGTTTAATAATATTCAAAATATAAATATTAAAAATTATAATATTGAAATAATTTTATATTAATTTTTTAATTTTTTAAATATTTTTAAATTTATAAGTTAAATATTTTCATTGATGATGAAGATGATAATAATAATAATAATAATATTTAACTTCAGTGAAGTTTTAATCTACCAATCATGTTACTTATAAAAAACTAATTTTTAAAAATTATCTTCCCTTTTGAAAATAGAAAGACAATTTCGAAAAAAAAAGTTTCAAAGTCATTTTATATTAATCAGACTATTTTCCTCATTTTTTTTCCAAAACAAAGGTCTCCTCTCTTGAAAAGTGAAGCCAATTTCCAAAAACAAAAAAAGAAGATAATTTTCCCCCCCAAAAAAAAAGGACAATTTCCAGACGAAAGGTCAAATTTGCTTTTTTATTTTTAATCCATTTTTCCCTTCTACCTTCGATGGCTCGTCCTCGTCCCTACTTCCCTTACATTATCTCTTCAACGTTTCTTTCTTTCATTTCCTTTCTTCTTTTCTCACCTTTTTTTTTTTTTCTTGTTATCAAAGCTTTGTCCCTATCTCTTCAAGAATTTCTTAAAAGATTTCATTTTCACACATAGTAAACTTATAGTCCGTGCATTATTATATGTATATGGTATTCTATTAAAAAATTTGATGTGATAAATACGAAAAATTAAAATAATGATATGTTGAAGAAAAAAAAATTTAAAAGCTCACTTCAACTTACGTTATTTTTTAAAGTTTTTATTTCATTATTTAAATTATTTAAAATTTAAATTAATACTTATATTCATAACCAATATAAAATCTACCGAGATAAAAATAAATTGTCACAAGCATAACGCGAATATACATGCTAGTAAACTATAAAAATATAGTAACTTTTTCCTTTATGTATCGATAAATTTATAAAATAGTACAACTTGGAGAACAAAAAGGTTAAAGTATTCTTTACCATCAAGTCATCAACATGCAGAATTTTACTGAGACAGTAGAATAATTACGTTTTGAAATTACTGTTATAGACCATTTAGTTTCTTCGCATAAATATGGTTTTACATTTAAGTATTTATAAAATGTTATATTTTTACATTTTTGTTATTATTTTTATTTCATAGCATCTTTTGCATAAATATAGTTTTAGAATTTATTAAAAACCAAATAAATTTAATTTTATCAATATCATATCTCTTACTTCTAGTAACTAGGAATTGAACTCCGGCAATCTTAACTATAAAAGTGAAATTTAATTTCTTTTACGTATGTGATGGGTAATAGTTTTAATTTTTATCACCTTTCGAATTTTAAGGTGTCAATTAATTGAATTACCTATTAAAATTTTATGGGTTTGACTCATTTTTATTAGATTTTGATTATAATTTTTAAGTTCGAGAAAATTTATATTTTTTAATTTAAAATGTACTTATGATAATTTAAAATTAATATAAAAATACTTTTAATATTTTAATGGAAAATTTCAACTTGAATGATGAGTGAGGAGCTAGGGTTGTTAACTTGAAAATGAGACAAAGACAAGCAAAATAATGTTAAAAAAAAAAAAAGGGGGACTTTGAAGACCACCACAGCTAGGGCCTACGCAGAGTAGATACTTCTAAGAAATGAGGCATTTGAGGACTTTTTGATCTTTCCCAAACTTTTTCTTCTACACTTATATATTGATATTTGTCATCACATGTATTTATTATTTTATTTACTTTTAAATATATAATAATTATATCTCTTATAAATATTTGAAATTAATAAATGCAAAAGCATTCAAAGCTTATTCAATTTTAAAATTATATTAATTTATTTTTAATTTTAAAATTATATTGAACAATTAAACCTTTGAAGGTAAAGTTATTTAATATAAATTTTAATTTTTTTTATTTATCATCAAATAAATTTATTTATTGAAAGATTTTTAAGGAAATTAAAGTTCTTATTACAAATTTAATAAATTTTATCAATAATAAAAATTTATTTATAATGATAATTTAAAAATATAATGTATAATAATGATTATTTTTGTTAATTAAAAAATTTTTTCGCATTTATATTTTTTATATATATTATAAATCTAAATTATAGATAAAAATTAAAATTTTTTGTTAATTTTATAAATAGAGTTAATAAATTATTGTTGTATTTTATTTTTTCAATAATTTTTTAAATATATCTTAAATATTTATCATTTAACTAATTTCACTTATAGAATTTAAAAAAATTTAATAAAAATAAATGAAATAATATACAATTTTACCAGAGCTTTTTATTTTCCCCTTAACAACGTAATCCAAGTTTTATTTATTTTTCTCAAAGTAATATTATAAAAGGAAATAGTTGACTCGAAGTAGATTTGACGTCTAAAGTCATTTACAAGAAACATTATACCCATTACCTACTTATTACCCAGTTGTTTCCTCTAACATTCGCAGAACCTTCACTTTAAAAACTCTACTTTTATATAAACTCTCTTACAACATCGTCTTAAGACCACTTCTCACATTAATTTTCCCAAACCCTAACTCCCTCATGTCTCTCTCTGGATCTTCAGCTATCTGTTAGTTTTTTTTTTTTTCTTTTTGGGTTGGGGAATATATATATATATATATATATATATATATATATTCAGCCGAAAAATGGCGGCTAAACGTGTTTTTAGTGAATCTTGTTCCGACCCAGCTGAGCCAAAGGACAAACGGATGAGACCTAGACTTGCTTCGTATGTTCTTAGAAACGCTCAAATATTTGTTTTATTATAAGATCGCTTTAATTTTTCTTCTTGATTCCTTTGCTTCCTTTCCCTATGATTTTTTCTCATCTCTTTAAATTGCTTTTTGGTGCAATTTTATTTTATTTTATTTTACCTCTCTTCTTTTCAGCCAAAACTTGATAATAAGAAGCTAATTTTCTCTTGCTTATGTAACAGTGTGATTGGGGAAGCTGTTATGGTGAACTACTTGTGTTCAGCCTTGGAACCAGTCCTTAGAAAAGTGGTATATATTTCAAAACTTCATCAGTATATTTCAATATTACTTGAAAACATTTTTTTAAAAGGTTGAAAATGAATACATGATTAAATATATATATATATATATATATCTCATTGATCTTAATTAATATTCATCTTATATAAATATATTATATATTTATATTTGATTTTCATGTTTTTGAATCAAATAACTGCACTCTAATGTTTTTATTTATCTACTTTTAATTTAATTATTCGAACCTTTTAATTTTTTAAGTGTTTATATATAACACTCGATTTTTTAGGTATTTGAATATTTTTTAAAAATATATAATTTTTTTTTAGTAAATACCAACATTTTAAATTCGATTAATATAACTTCTAACATAGAATAAAGATTCTGTTTTATTTTAGTAATCATTTTTTCGCTTGGTAATTTCTGACAAAAGTTGGACTTCCCTTGTTGGCACGGTTTTCAGGTGAATGAAGAAGTGGAGCGTAGTCTTCGACACCGAATCCGTTCTTTCAGCAGGTCTCCATCTCTTCGAATCCAAGCACCGGAACCATCAACCCTTCAGTTAATTTTCACCAAAGGCCTTTCGTTACCGATCTTTACTGGGAGCAAGGTCATGGATGAAGACGGCAACCAACTTCAAGTCATGTTGGTTGATACCAGGGGTGACCAAACGGTTCCCGTGCCTCTTTCCAACCCAATTAAGGTAGAAATTGTGGTTCTCGACGGGGACTTTCCATCTGTCGACGGTAACAATTGGACTGGTGAAGAGTTTGATCAGAACATCGTGAGGGAAAGAACTGGGAAACGCCCCTTGCTCACCGGAGAGTTGGCAGTCACGGTGAGGGATGGATTTGCATCGATCGGAGATATTGAATTTACAGATAACTCCAGCTGGATTCGAAGCCGGAAGTTCAGAATTGGTGCAAAAGTCGCACAAGGGAGTTTCCAAGGTGTACGGATTCGAGAAACCATGACTGAAGCTTTTGTTGTCAAAGACCATCGTGGCGAATGTAAGTTTTCATTCTTCTATATATATTTACTCGAATATTACAAACCTTGAATAATGCCTTCTCAACTGTCATTTCCATTTGAGAATATATATTTTCTAAATTAGGTTTCTAAACAAAATTGGTTACTACTGCAAATAAGCTTAAGACCTTGAAGTTGAATTTAGAATCTTAGTTAAGTGCTATGATAATCTAAGACTTTTTCAATAACAGCGTTATCGCCAGCTGTTCTACTTTGCATATGACCTAGCAGCTGAGATTAAGAGATATATATATATATATATATATATATATATATATATATAAATTTGTTGTTCTAAAACCCTTTGCTCAATTTATTTAGTACAATTGGTTAATAAATACTGATCTTGTAATATACTACCAACCCATAGCTTAGCAATCTAGGGCCGAGTCAAAACCCGTGCTCACCAAACCAGACTCCTAACATATTTATATAAAAAACCAAACCAACTACATGTTTTTGGATTTTTTTTTTTTTTGGAAGTGATGGGATTGGATATTTAATTTTTTTTATTTTTATATATTCAAAAGTATTATATTTATATATTTATATTTAAGTCTTAGTTAAACATAAATATAAAATAAAAAAATTTAGTCCCACTTCTCTAATAACCCATGTTAACCTATCAAGTAAGAACCATGTCAGTAATTTGAAAAAAAATAATTCCCAACTTACAAATACGAATTATTCATATTTTAAACACGACGGGAGATATTTCTTTTTTGTTTAATAAAATTATTTTTATCTAAATTAAAAGTTGAGTTTGACAGGCTTATGTAAAACTTTTTTTTTTTTTTAATTTCAACTACTGAAACATCTATTTTGAGATTTTATGCCTTTTTTCTTTAGATATATAATATGTTTGATGTCAATTGGGTGCAACATTTAACAAACTGTGTAATTAGTTAATGCGTCACTTGAAAAGGTTGAGTGACTTTTTGGTTTAAACTCCACAAAATTACTTTCTTTGTCAAGTGGCCTAAAATATTTAAGACATCATGAAATAGGTAAATCTTATATATATATATATATATATATATATAAATGAATGAAACTCTGGGTCCATTCTAAACCATTCAGATTGAGATAGGCCATCCCCTTTTCCATACTTAGCAAACCATTCAAGTCATTTTCAGTCAACAAAGTACTACGCCGCTTCTACCTCCTGGTTCGATCGATTTCTAGTCCAATATATGACACCAAAACCACGTGTTTCAAATCCTCATCTTCCGATTAAGGAACTCATATTTTCTTTTAATTTTAATTGCAATTTTCATTAAATCGGATTTGGAATAAGAGTAAATATTAAAAGTATTAAAATTTAAATTTTATATTTATCGAATAAATATTATTTTTTTAAATTTTAGTATTTTTTTATAATTTCATTAAGTCGAGTAAAATTTTCAATTCAACAAATTTGATTACAAGCTGTGGTGTGTACAATGATTTTGTTCTTTGATCAGTATAAATTACTCTTATATGAATTAATTGTGTATTGAAGTGTACAAGAAACACCATCCGCCAATGTTGGGAGATGAAGTTTGGCGTCTAGAAAAGATTGGAAAGGATGGAGCATTCCATAGAAAGCTAGCCTCTGAGGGCATTAACACTGTGCAAGACCTCCTGAAATTGTCGGTCGTCGATCCAGCCAAGCTTAGAAGGGTAAGTAAGGAATTTGCAAATCATTAGGCCAAAACCAGATATGCCCAATTTTTGTGTTTTCTTTCTTTTCTCTATAAACGGAAAATAAGTCAGTTTTCAATCATTTTGAACAGATTTTAGGCCATGGGATGTCTGACAAAATGTGGGATGTCACCATCAAACACGCCAAAATTTGTGTTATGGGAACCAAACATTATGTTTATCAAGGCCCGAATTACAGGATCTTCTTAAATCCCATTTGCCAACTCATCAAAGCTGAGATTAATGGGACTATATATTCTGCTCACAACCTGAATAATATTAACAGAGTACGTGTTATAATAAGCCAAATAATTTTTTTAGTTATTTGGGGTCCTATTAGTTTAATTTTCATTTAATTTTGTGTATGGCATTTGCAATTGCAGGCATACCTTGAAAATTTGGTGAGACAAGCATATGTAAATTGGTCTTCCTTGGAAGAGATTGAAGGAATTTCCAATGAGGTTGGCCTTCTCACACATGGTAATTTCCTTTTTCAAGCAACTTACACCAACATTAAACTTGAGCTTTTTTTGGGGGGGGGCTTTCAGTAACGTTTTTACATGAAATTTTTATACAGGCGATGATGTGGTAGACCAATATCATAATCATCAGCAGCAAATCATGGTGAGACCATTTCAACAAAACGCGTTTCTGACAGATGGTTCGATTCAGGGATATATGCCAGTCGAAATGCAAGCAGCATCCGGCGGCAGTAATTGGCAAATGAGTCAGACTTATTTTAACACCCCAAACGAAAATGGGTTCCGATTGAACATCTTGGAGTCGAATTCGGATGATGATTTGACATCTCCAAGATCCTTTATCACAGGGGTTTAAAGTTGACAGATACATCAGTTCATAGAAAGCAAACAACTGCAACGGTGAGAAGTGATCGGATGTGATCATCTTTCAGATTAACCGTTGAAGCATTTAGCATAAATTTAGGAACAAAAGTTTGCAAATGTAATTTGCTTTTTTTTTTTTCTTTAGTTTAGTTTTGTTTCATAGTTTCCAATGCTATCTCTGAGCAACTGTTATACTTCTTGTAAATAAATAATCACAAGGAAATATCCAGTGCCGGAAAGGCACTGTTAAATTTTCATTGAAGCATTTCCAAATTGAATTTTCCGAGTTTCTGCCAACAAAGCCCCTTAAAAGACAAAAGGAAAAATTGGCACAAGGATCAAGGGCCAGGTTAAACTTTCAAGCTCAATAATCAGCCCATGCCTGAAGGTTTGAAATTAGGCTCTGACGTAAAGTGGGTACGCTCCAAGATTGCCAAGGGGACCGAGAAGCCCAATCTTCCGGCTTGTGCTCCTCCGAAAATTATCTCTTAGTATACCCTATACACGCCACTTATATATATATATATATATATATATATATTAATTATTAAACCAATAAAAAATTTAATATTTCAATTTTATATACACATAAAATATTTTTTAGTTCATGCAGCAAATCTGCGAGATGCAGTGCTGGGATGACGAATCCGACTGTTCGAAATTAAGATCTACAAGTACCTTAATCACTGTTAAAAAATTAACCTAATTAAACAATGGATGATCCTCTGATCGTTACTTTGATAAAATTTGCTCAGTGAACCTAAAATTTTAGTCTTTTTTTTCCTGCTCTTGCTCGACACCCTCTCTTGTTTTAACAATTAAATGAGATTTAAAAAAAAAAAAAAAAACCCACGAGTAACGAGTCACATAGAAGGATCCAATAATACCCAACACGAGGAAGTGACTATATTCAATAGGAAGTGACCATAAACGATGTCTTTCCCCGAATCAGAATTGAAAGAACATGAAAGCAACCATTAGTCCGACCGAAAATTACTCACCTTGGAGGATGGGTTTCCTTTTACCTTTTTCTTGATTTCTTTATTTGCAGATGGCTTTTGTAAGTATTCCTTCTTCATTTCAAAGTTTGAATGATGGAAGTTAAAGTCAGTAAAGCAAATTTATCCAAGACGAGAGCCGAAATAAAAAAAAAAATTAAAATATAAAATTTGTGTTAAAAAAAATAAAAAGAAATGTTGAGGAGCCAGGGACGGGCCTTTGGCTCCTCCACCTTTGCCTATCCCTGATGGCTGTTGGAATATTTATTGGCGAGATGAGATTACTAGATTTGGTGTTGTTGGTGGATGGCTCATAATCATCATAAATAATTAGTTTTTGATTTCTTATTTTACTTTAGTTTTATTGTTGTAATATTATATTAATTATGATTATAATACAAAAAAATAATATAATTTAAAATTAAAATTAAATTATTATGATAAATTATGTAAAATACTCTAACTTGAGAACAACTTTTATGATAAAGTATAAATGCAAAATAAAACAAATACAACATTAATACATTTTATTGATTTAGATTCTAAATGATATTTATATTCATATTAAGAAATAAAAGTAATAAGATAGAAACATAACAACTACTATACAATAATTCATAACTTATAATATCATTTAAAAAATATATATATATTTACTTTTAAATAATCATAATATTTTTTTCTTTTGCTTCGACACTTAAAATTTAAAAAAAAATTACTTATGTCAATACATCTCATATTATTATTCAATATTTTAATATTTACTAGTTATTTATTAATACGATAATCTTTTATTCAATAATATAAAAATTAAAAATTTTAATAAAATCTTGTTATTAAAAAATCAATCATTTTAAGACAAATAACAAAAATTAAAAGTTAGTTAAATAGGGTCACATACGAATATTACAAGGAAAAATAACTAAAATATGGCATAACATAAAAAAATAACATGATCATGATATAAATATATCAACATATCAAAGTTTATATAAATGAACGTGAACAAAATTAGAGCTATTTGAATATTGAGTAGCATACATAATAATTTCGAATATAACACGAATATAATACAAAAATAACATAAACGTAATACAACATAAAAAATAATAATATAATATAAATGTACGAATATATTAAAATTTATATAATATAGAGTATACGCATCAAAATTTTTTTATATGTAATATATGAAATATTAATTATAACGTGAAAATGATAATCCAAAATAATCCCCTCAATTAAAAAGATAATTATTTAACACGAATGGAGCGTCTTGCCTAACAGGTATAGACAATTAATTTTATATGTTTGTTACGAGTTCAATTGCCTATCCCTCGTGAAGAGGGCGAACCAACCCGACGAGTAATATGAGTGGGAAATCTAGAAACAAATATGGAACTAGTTCCCGTGACTTCTACCAACAGAACTTGAAGATTTAGACCTTACTTGTATGCCTAAAATTTTCCGATTAAATATAAGTAAACTACCAACTAAGTATATTTTGGCAGAATTAATTTAATGATATTGGCATGAATATATTCAATCTTTTGAATTTCTACGGATAAAATTGATTCCAACATGATTTCAGATGAGTTTCATTTTGCCTACAAAAATGAAATTTCCAGGACCTTACGTGGAGTAAATGTTAAGTTTAATTAGTTCCAAGACATTTGCTAACATGTACATGGATACGTTGGAATATGATCCTGTTTCTATAGGTGAGGAGCACATTGGTTTACTTTTGGTGTCTGAAAAAGACTTTTTTGAGTTATCATGTACCCCATGATAAAGTTATTAAATTTAAGATAAATATCAATTATAAATATATTTAATTTTTTTAAAAAAAATTTATGCTTAAAAGATCATACATTTAATAATAACCTTTTATATAATATATTAATAAAAATAAACAACAATAAATACATATTCTTTGATATGATTTTAGTAATTTTATATAAGATTTTGATAAATTTAGATATGATTTTAACAACCTTTGTTAAATTTCATAGTTTTTGATAGGATTTTGGTAATATTTAATATAATTTTGATATTGTGAAGTAATTTTAGTAATCTTTATACAATTTTGGATAACTTTCAGTGTTTTGATAACATTTGATAAAATTATAAAACTTTTCATTAAATTTTAATAACATTTAATGTAATTTTAATAATCTTTAATTTAATTTTGATAACCCTTGTAATTTGGTAACATTTATTGTAATTTTGATAGGATTCTTGATAACCTAGTTATGATTTTCTTAGGTTTTGATATAATTTTTTGTTTTCTTAACCATTAACGTAATTTTAATAACTTTTTTTTACAACTTTTGATATAATATTGATAACATTTGATGTAATTTTAGTTACCTTTGATATAATTTTGCAACTTACCGTATACTTTTTATCATTTTTTTTATAATTTTGATAATTATTGTAGTAGTTTTAATAATTTTTAATATAGAATTGATAACTATTGATATAATTTTAACGATCTTGCATATAGTTTTGTTATATCTTTAATATAATTTTGGTAACTTTTAATATAACTTTGATAAATTTTTATATAATTTTAATAATTTTTTATATAATTTTGTAACCTTTAATATGATTTGATATAATGAATGTTAATACCTTTAATATTAATTTCGACACTTTTCAATAAAATTTACCTTGATAATAAATAGTAGATATGCAGAGTAATATATTGCATTATTTTAATTTATTTTTATTTTCATTTTTTTTTCTTTTTTATCAATATGAAAAAAAATATTATAAAGCAAAGTAGTAATAAAGAAAATACATAAAAAAATTATAAAGAAAAAGCGCGTGATCTTTCTACGTATTGGAAGAGTTCCATAACGGGGGTTCGAATCTCATGGTTCTTAATTAGAGAGAGCATTTCATAATTGAAAAAAGATATTTAGTCGTTAACCATATAGATATTTTTGAAACCTGTGAGGATCCGTTTAGCAAAAATTACCGCCTTTATTATTTTGTTCTTTTGTCGGGAAAAGAAAATCTCCCGAGTAATTAATCATTAAATTAATTGTTATAAATTAAAAACCGTTATTAAAACTTGAAACCCGGTCCCGCTTCTCCCTCACGATAAGAAAAAAAGCGTATCACGGTATTATCAGTAAAATTCAAAAGTCGGCGAGAAATAAGAAATACTAAAGAAATGGTGAACTAGCCGTTGGGTACAAGATTTCAAATCTCTCTTTCTTCAAGGGCTTTTCATTTTTTCCCCCCATTAAAGACAAAGCTTCAAAAGTTTTCAGTTCTCCAAACCCAAGAATTCTCTCTCTCTCTCTGTACGCTTCTCTCACTGTTTGGAAGTCTCAGTTAATCTTGATTTGATCCAGAAATTTTAGTAAGTTCGTGATTTTTTCTTTTAATTTTCTGGTTTTTGATTTGGTAAGATTTGAGTTGAAAATTGAAAATAATTGAAGAAAGTGAGCTTTCCTTTTATGAAATTACTTTGATATCCACTTATAAACTGGATTAAGTTAAAATTATCAGAAAAAATTCTTCATTTTTCAGGTTATTAAATAGGAAAAAAAATTAAAAAAAATCTTTGATGTTAGAAAATGTGCGATTCGGTGGTGAGATGATTTTTTTTAAATATTTATTTGTATCAATCAAGTAACTATAGGAACTTTTAATTTGCGTTTGGATTTACCTAATTTTTCTGCTAATTTAGTAATAGTAATGAAAGTTCTTCTTCTTTATATATGAAGATTTGGCTTTTTCGCTTCTTTATTTTCACAGTATTTTCTATTTTACTTAACATTTTTCAACTGATTTATACCAAGGTACTAACTCGGAAGGATTGGGAAATTTTCAAAGCGACATTTTGTTTTCAGCTTCTTTAACATCTAATCTTTTAGGAATTTTTGGGTTTCTATATGTTTACATTTGTTTTCAAATTTATCTATAATTTGGCATTCTTCTTGGATTGTAAACTTAGTAATTATTTGTTTATAATTTGCTAAATGTTACCATTTCTAATTCATAATTCACAGTTAATATTTAAGCAGTTAGATTCGATTGGATTGGTTTCTCTGGGAGAGGGTTCTGACGTGCAAAGGAAAGATGACAGCTAGGACTCCAGGAACCCCAGCGAGCAAAATAGACAGGACACCCCTAATAACTCCTGGGGGCCCAAAATCAAAGGAAGAGAAAATTGTGGTTACTGTAAGGTTAAGGCCCTTAAGTAAAAAGGAGCAACTGGCCAAAGATCAAGTAGCATGGGATTGTGTCGATGATCACACCATTGTTTCTAAGCATCCTTCTCAAGAACGCGCAGCTCAGCCGTCTTCTTTCACATTTGGTAACTTTCAACCACATATTTGTTATAGAGTTTGGTTTAAGTTTCAGGGAAATTTGAGATGTTTAGGGATTTTTTTTTCTTTTGTCTGCTCAGATAAAGTTTTTGGACCTTCATGCTCAAATGAAACGGTGTATGAAGGAGTGAAGGATGTTGCTTTGTCCGCTTTGGGAGGCATAAATGGTATTTCGTTATCTTTTCAACTGATTACTATTTTGATGCCTGATTATTAATGGTTTGGTCCCTTTATTTTTATTTATTTATTTTTCTGAACTAACTTAAATTATGTAATTTCTGGCACAGCTACTATATTTGCATATGGCCAAACCAGCAGTGGGAAGACATACACAATGAGAGGAATAACAGAGAAGGCTGTTAATGACATCTACCATCATATAATGAATGTGAGATTGGGCTTCCCTTGAAGTCCAACTAGTTATTCTTGTTGCCTAGAATTTGGTTTGGAATTTGGATTTATATGAGTAGCGAGGTGTTTAAAATCAAATATTGTGCTAAGATGGCTGTGAATTTTCTTAATTGTTTTATTCTATATTTGCAATTGTTGCAGACACCAGAGAGAGATTTTACTATTAAAATTTCAGGATTAGAAATTTATAATGAGAATGTGAGGGACCTGTTAAATTCTGAATCTGGCCGCAGTCTCAAGCTTCTAGATGATCCAGAGGTAATGGCCTCTTTTTAAGTTAACATCTTTTGATAGCAATGAAGCACGTATGCTTTCAGTCCTCCCCTTTCTGTCATTTAATAGATTTTTTCTGTTTAATCTCTGCCAGCAGAAAGGCACCGTGGTTGAGAAGTTGGTGGAAGAAACGGCTAGCAATGATCAGCATCTAAGGCATCTAATTAGTATCTGTGAAGGTAATTGATGAAGCAATTGCTTTGAGGTAGCAGAGCTTTTTCCCTCTTCTAAATGTGAGTCTAATCGTTTTACTGGCATTTTTGTAGCTCAAAGGCAAGTTGGTGAAACTGCCTTAAATGATTCTAGCTCGCGGTCGCACCAAATAATAAGGCTGGTATGAATGAGGATTTCTGTTGGTTTTGTTAACATACACAATTCCCTATGGAAGCTAATTCATAAATTTGTTTGACTAACAATGTAGACAATTCAAAGTACTCTTCGTGAAAATTCTGATTGTGTGAGATCATTTGTTGCAAGCCTGGTAAGAAAGATCTTATCCCTTCTCTTCCTTATCCAATAAAATGAATAAATATGAGCTGTAGAATCCACATTTATTTTAATAGGTGCTAGATAGCTGGTTAAGGTTGAGGTTTTACTCGGCCTCACCAATTCTTATCTAAATGTACCCAAAAAAAGATGTATGAATTATTGTTTCTGATGACAAACTTTTGGGACCAACGCTTGCAGAATTTTGTGGATCTGGCTGGAAGTGAAAGAGCTTCACAAACACATGCTGATGGTACAAGGCTCAGGGAAGGCTGTCATATTAACCTTAGTTTGATGACTTTGACGACTGTAATTAGAAAACT